>CAUYPK010004869.1:0-20046 GCA_963574355.1 Loris lydekkerianus
TTGAATAAACCTGGATTCCTCCCGTCTAAATGTCTCCAATTATGACAGGAGAATGTTTGGGAAATGAACAAAGGGGAAGATAACACTCTTCTAGGAATTAAGTATTGCCGTTCTCATGGTAATAAATGGTGTCTAAATGTAGTTTTAATTTGTACTTCTTGTTTTGTACATAAAATGAACATCTTTGTATATTTACTGGTGCCATTCTTGTAACTTTTGTAAATCTTTTGCTCACTTTTCTATTGTGAGAGTCTTTGCCTGGTAATTCAGGGAATTCTTCTGTATCCAAGTTCATTAAGGAAGTAACAGCAGGAGTGTGCAAGAGACATTGCATTACAAGTGATCTACCAACTCCACTATGGGGTTTATATCCAAAGTGTTTATATCGAGAAATCACTACAATAGAGATAACTGCACTCCCATGTTTATTGCAACACTATCCACAGTAGCCAAATACTGGCTCAACTAGGTGTCCACTGACAGATGAATAAAGAAAATGTGGCATATATACACAATGGAATACTATTGAGCCATAAATACAACAAAATTCAGTCATTCATGGCAATATAGATGAGCTTTGGAGGAAATTATGTTAAGTGATATAAACTAGGCACCGAAAAATAAACACTACATAATCTTATATGTGAAAGCTACAAATCTTGACCTCTTAGTAGAGAATAGACTGATTCTTAGAGACAAAAAAGGGTGCATGGCAGGGAGTGAGGGAAGGGTAGCCAAAGGTTGATTAATGGGTAAGAAAGTATAGCTCATGGCTTGGCACCTGTAGCTCAGTAGCTAGGGCGTCAGCCGTATACACTGGACCTGACAGGTTCAAATCCAGCCCAGGCCTGCCAAACAACAATAGAAAGGCTTTGTGGTGGGCATCTGTAGCTACTAGGGAGGCTGAGGCAAGAGAATCACTTAAGCCCAAGAGCTTGAGGTTGCTTGGAGCTGTGATGCCATGGCACTCTACCAAGGGGGACATAGTGAGAATCTCTCTTAAAAAAAAAAAAAAATATAGCTCATTAGGAGGAATAAGTTCTAGCATTCTACAGCACAATTAAATTGGCAACAATTTAATTATTCATTTTCAAATAGCTAGAATAGCAAACTTTAAAAGGTTCCCAATACAGAGAAATAATAAATGTTTCAGGTGATGGACATGGTATAATAATTACACTGATTTCATCATGACACATTGTATACATAATTGAATATAACAGTGGACTACACACCCCATAAATATGTACAATAACCATGTGTCATTTAAAAATAATGATGAAAGCATATCAAGATTCAGGCACCTCTTATAACCCTTCTCCTAGTCCTCACATTTATTTGTATGGTTTTTCTCCACTGTGGTCTCTTTGCTGATCTTTAAGGTAGGAACTATGCACAAAGCTCTTCTCAAAGTCCACATTTGAACGGTTTTTCTCTGCTATGGAGTCTCTGATGGTTTAGGTGGGTTGAGGCCCATCTGAAGTCTTTTCCACACTCCCCACATCTTTATGGCTTTTCCCCATGTGAACTCTCTGATGGGAATGAAGTTTTGAATTCTTAGCAAATCTCTTCCCACAATCTTCACATTTGAATGTTTTTTCTCCACCGTCGAATCTCTTGTGTCTCAAAATACCTGAGGCCCAGCAAAAGTTCTTCCCACATTCCTTACACTTACATGGTCTCTCTCCTGTGCGGGCCCCTCTGGTGCAATTCAAGATTAAACTTACTAATGTAGCCCTTCCCACACTTCTTATGTTTGTATGACTTTTCTACACTGTGGGCTTTCTGATGGGAATAGTGTTGAAAATTCATACAAAATCCTGTCCCACATTTGAATAGTGTTTATAGGTGGTAAGCCTATAAAATAAGCTTTAAGCAGTTCCATTCTGTGAGAGTAAGTTTGAAGTCTTTTGTGAGCAAAGAAGTAAAAAACCTGGATAGAACTCCATTAAGTGGCTAAGGGCCTGGTCACATAGAAGTAATTAAGGGCCTGACTTCGTCGGGGCAAGTCTGCAAGCAGGTACTTGTATATCTCAGGAATTTCCTGATTACTCCCTAAGATGGATGACTTCCTCCAGATGATCTGTTAAAAGTCAAGCATTCAATTTGCTTTCACCCCCAGAGTTCTGTTTTGTTGTTTTGTTTTAATTATGTGGTGTAAGAATAATTTTAGATAAATGGTTATAGGTTAATCAGTAGATTTGTAGGTCCCAGGCAGTAATAGACCTGGGTAATAAGATTTTAGTCACAAGATTATTGATTAATAGAGTGCATGTGCAGTGCTGTTTATATAAGTTATGATAAAATAAAGAACATTGCTACATGCCAAAGAGAGCTGTAGTCTTCCTTCTTTCACTATTTCATTGCAGGTCTCATTCTCTGCGATGCCACCACCAGTCAACTCGCACAGCAGTGTTTCACCATTGTGGACATGCTGGTGTCTTGGTAGACTTGAGGACCATCTGAAGCTCTTCCCACATTTTCACAATTATCTCCTGTGTGGTCTATATAATGCTTATAAAGATCTTGCCTACAAATGAACCCCTTTCCCCACTCCTCACATTTGTATAGTTTCTCTTCCTTTGTGCACAATGCAATGCTCATGTAGTGCTGTCCTTTGACCAAAGCTATTATCACAATTATCACATCTGAATGGTTTCTCTCACATGTGAACCATGAAATGTATATTAAGATTTGATCCACTATGGAAGCTCTCACCACATATCTCACATTTGAACATTTTCTTTCCAGCATGGGTTCTTTGAGGTTCCTGAAGCTGTGAATCATGAATGAAGGCCCTTCCACATTCCTCACAATGATAAGGATTCCCTCCTTTGTGTAATTTGTGATGACCACAAAGTCCTGGTCTATGACTGAAGCCTTTCCCACACTGCTCACATTTGAATGGTTTCTCTGCAGTGTGGACTTTCTGATGAGTTTGCAGATGTGAGCTCTGACTGAATTCCTTACCACACACATCACACTTATAGAGCTTCTCTTCCATGTGGGCTCTCTGATGAATAGGAAGGGCTGAGCTATAACAGACAACTATTTTCCCACACTCCTTATACATATAAGACTTCTCTATTGAGTGTAATTTTTGATGAAAGTCAAGGACAGAGACATCACTGAAGGATTGTGTACACTCATTACACTGGAAAGGTTTCTGTTTTGTGTGAATTACAGACAGTCCTGCCTCAGCCTCAAATGGAAAATCACCTTTTTTTGGATAACTGATAGCTATTTATCAGGGGGTCTTGAGGCCTAGTTAAGTCACTTGCAATTTGTTCCCAGATTTGCCAGCAGAACAATTCTTCATGTGGTTCTGCTTTTCAAATAGTCTCTAACTCGGTTTGGATCTTGCCTTCTATCAGAACACAGAATTAAGAGATGTGGATAAGTAAAAGCTTGTTCAGTATTATCAAGAGTTCACACTTAGGACATGGTATTAAGCTTAAATGAATACAGAGAACATTCAATTTGTCTTTTCCAAGTATAACATGTTCTGTGATTTGCATGAGACTAATCTAGAGCCACATCAAGTCTTATGTAAAATCTTGTACATCTTAAAGTGACATACCTGAGGAGAGTATCTTTTATCTTCTTGGGTGCAAGCAGTGGGTCACACTGGATAGTGAAAAATATGATTTAGGGTTACAACTAGATATGTAAAAGAACATCCATGCAATGAATTTTATTTTTTTTTTTTTGAGACAGAATCTCAAGCTGTCACCCTGGGTAGAGTGCAGTGGCGCCACAGCTCACAGCAACCTCAAACTCTTGGGCTTAAGCGATTCTCTTGCCTTAACCTCCCAAGTAGCTGGAACTACAGGTGCCCACCATACACCCAGCAATTTTTTTTTTTTTTTTGAGACAGAGCCTCAAGCTGTCGTCCTGGGTAGAGTGCTATGGCATCATAGCTCACAGCAACCTCCAACTCCTGGGCTTAAGCGATTCTCTTGCCTCAGCCTCCCAAGTAGCTGGGACTACAGGTGCCCACCACAATGCCCTATTTTTTGTTGTTGTTGCAGTTGTCATTGTTGCTCTAACTGGCCTGGGCTGGGTTTGAACCCGCCAGGCTAGGTGCATGTGGCCAGCACCCTACCCACAGAGCTACAAGTGCTGCCCCATGCAATGAAATATTAACCAATCATTAAATACTAAGTTTGAGAAACTGTTTAAGGAGATGAAAACATTCCATACAATGAGCACTGCTCATACAGTGTCCCCATTAACAACCAGTGGTCTACACAATAATTTTTAACATCTACTCATTTTCCATCATATGAATACCCAACAGTTTAACTAACAACACGTCTGAGCTGGATTTTCTCCAGCATGTTTCATTACAGCTAGTACATATCATCACAATCCTTTATACATCTCTGAGCATATTGTACAGTTATTTCCATTGCATGGAATCTCAGAAATGGTGTTTTGTTGTTCAATTCTTCTTATGCAGAGTTCTGCTTACATATTGCAATTCGTTAGATTTTCACAAGTGTATGGGATGCCATGAGAATACATTTTCCCTCAAAACCTTACTAATACATGGTGCATCATCAGCCGTTTAAATTTGACAGTTGAATATCAATGAAAGGATAGTATCTTACTGCCCCCAAACATCTCTTCACTAAAGTTACATATCTTTTGGTAGGTGATGCCTTAAATAGCTAGCTTAGGAGTCACATAATGGTAAAAGAAATTCTGGGTTTCAAGGGCAAGAGTCGGGAAAAAAAAGGTCTCTTTATAATTATAGAAATGTGATTCAAAACACATCACTTCTACTTATCATTTGAGAATATGGGAAAGTGTCTTTAATTCTTTGAGCTTCTATTTTTCATCAGTTGAATTGAAATATTAAGTGCATTGCAAGATTAAATGTTATTAATAATATATAGAGAGCACTTATCCCACAGACGTTTGCAAAAAAAATCTGTGTTGACTGGGTATGGTGACTCACACCTGTAATCCTAGGACTTTAAGAGGCTGAGGCAGGTGGATTGTTGAGCTTAGGAGTTCAAGATCAGCCTGAGCAACAGCAAGATCCCATCTCTATTAAAAATAGAAAAATGTAGCCAGTCCTTGTGGCAAGCACCTATATCCCCAGCTACTCAGGAGGCTGACACAGGAGGATCACTTGAACCAAAGGGTCCGAGGTTGCTGTGAGATATGATGCCATTACATTTTATGCAGGATGACAAGAGTGAGTCTCTGTCTCAAAAAAAAAAAAAAAAAAAAAAAAAAAAGGCAAAAACAAAACTACATGTTGTCACATGGTTTCATTGAGCATGAATTCACTCCTCCCTGTGCATCCTTCAGGGATAGGGTGGGGTGGACAGGTAATAGTTTTGTGTCAGAAGCCAGGGATACTGTTAGAGAAATCCAGTGGTCAACCGAAAGGATCTTGGGGGTCATAGTTCCGGCAGAGAGGAAAGACTTGACTTGGGCAGGCAATTTTACAGTGGTAAAGATTTCCAGGTTCTCTACGATTTTCTGCCTTTTGTCTGGTGGAGCTCAGTTCCATACCAAGACCATGAAGGCTGTTGTGGTTTGTGTTGTATTGCCTGGTCTCAACCCTGGATGGGAGAGAATCTGCCCAGAGGGCGAGTGAACAACCCAAGCTTTGGTGCAGTTTTTATCATCAGAATGACCAATAAGCCACAGTGGAGTGTCTTAATCTGGTTTTGGAGCAGGAGGGCCTTTGCTTTATATCCATGCTTGTGCAGCTGGTTTCCCTACATACAGGGAAGGGCTTGGATTTGTCTAGACTTCTCACATTCCCTCACATGGGCTTATTTGTTTGGAATGGTAGGAAATAGGCAGGGACAGCAAGAAGCAAGAATAGAGAGGGAAGGACAAAAAGGATATTTTAATTCATTTTTAGAATTCTGAGCTACACCAGGTCTCAAGATCTCTTTTTCCTCTCCCAGATCTGGCTTCTCTGAACTCTACTTCTGAAGTAGAGAAAACATAAGGATTGGCACTTCTAATACCATGGCCCAGGTAAGTCAATGTTTCTTTATCCTTGCTGAAATGATATGATTATTTAGTCCCATATTTTTCTCATTCTTTATCCTGGAAACCTACCTAAGAAAACTGTATCTCTGAACCTATTTCATAGTTGTTCTCATGACAATAAAGGATGATGTGATTTTCATTTGCCCCCTTTTTTTGAATGGATTTTTACTTATCAAATAATTCATCCATCTCTATATGTTCAGTCTTCTCTAGGGAGCAGTGAAGAGTGAAGTACTTTGAAATACTTGAGCTGATCTTGTCATGGTTTCATGATATAGAAATGATGGTTTTATTTGACCACAGGAAGGAAAACTTTCCCCATAGTTTTCCAAGTAGTATAAAAGAAATGTGTTATGAGTGATCTTGGTCTTAGTTGGAGGTGATATCTCAGCTTTGAAAAGCTATTGGGTTTGGATAGAGTGGGATTGTATCCTACCTAGAGAGAGGTCAAGGATCTAGTTGAAGAATCAATGAAAAATGAATAAGGTACCAAGCTCTACTTTATAGGGGAAGAGAAATTGCTGATCTAGAAGGAATCATTCCAGCTTAGTGTGTTCTAACTCTAGAATCAATAAAGGATTCTAGAAAGGAAGATCAACTAAGACTCTATGTGGTAGATAATATGAAACTATGAGAAAGAGGTTAGGATTTGTGGCTAATGTAAATACCATATTAATATAATACTTTATATATTATGTTATTATAATTAATACCTTAATAAATATTAAATTTGATAAGAAAGAAAATGCAAATGTTAAATTGTCAGAATAAAGGAAATGCTTATGGCATAATCGGAGATATAATAAACTTGTGTCTTTCTTTTTTCTTTTCTTTTCTTTTTTTTTTTTTTTGAGACAGTCTCCATCTATTGTCACAGGCAGAGTTCTCTGGTATCATAGCTCACAGAAACCTCAAACTCTTGGCCTTGAGCAATCCTCTTGCCTCAGTCTCCCAAGTAACTGGTACTATAGGCACCAGCCACACCTGGCTAGTTTTTCTATTTTTAGTAGAGATGAAGTCTCACTGTTGCTCAGGCTGGTCTTGAATGTCTGAGCTCAGGGCAATCCACCCACCTTGGCCTCCCAGAGTGCTAGGATTACAGGTGTGAGCCACTGCACCTGGGCAATTTTTTTTTAATGTTTTTGAAACAGGGTCTCTCTATGTTGCCTGAGTTAGAGTGTAGTAGCATCATAGAGGCTCAGAGCAACCTCAAATTCTTGGGCTTGAGCAATCTTCCTGCCTCAGCCTCTTAAGTATTAATTTTTTATTGTTAATTATTTATCACTAAGTACATAATAGTTGTAAATATTTAAGAAACTGTTTTTCTGTAATACCCAGCAAAAAGATCCCTAAAGGCCCCTAACTGTCCCAGCCTGAGTCACTGCACATCTCAAACCCCCCCAAGCAAAATCCAGGAACAGTTTTCAGAATAGAATAAGGAAGTTTCCTGAGTTCCCAAAAATTCCTAGCCACAAGTAAAAACAATGGTGAAATCTTACTCAAGCTGAGTTTCCCAAGCTACCAAGCTAAGTTTCCCAATCTGTCCCTGTGCCATCCGCAATGATGTAACCCCCTGAGCCACCTACCACACTGTAACCTCACCCCAAGCTAACCACCATGTCCTGCTTCTGTGCTTGCTTGCTTGCCTGCCATGCAGGACAAAGAGGGGTATAAAAATCAGCCTTAACAGCACTTTGGGGTTGCCTGTCCTTTAAAGCAGTGATCGCCTGTGCAGGTGTAATAAGTCACCATCTGATTTATACCTGAAGTGGGGTCTGAGTTTTTCTTCCAGATGGCAATGGGTAAAACATTTTTAGAGGCCCCAGAGAGATCTCTGCTGCCTGATGGCTCCAGAGGAAGGCCTCAGAGAGATGTTCCTCTGCCCTGGAGTGCTTGGACGTGTGGAGCCAGGGCATAGGTCTCCAAAACTTCTGAATTGGTGATTAATCAGTGACATCCAGGGGAGTTTGTAAAATCTGTCTGTTCTCTAGAGATTTGGGGGAAGGACCATCAGCTCCGTTAAGTCTTTTGACCTCCGGAGGTAAGAAGATGCTGGCTGTATGCTTCTGTCTGAGGATTGCAGTCATCTGGTATCTGGGGATGAGGGAAAGTCAGACATGACATTAACTTTCCCTCCTGGGCCTGAAGGACACTGTGGCAGGTCCCTGGTTTGTCTTTGGTCTGTCTAGGTGTTTGACTCACATGGGTGAGTCTGGTCTGTCTCAAGTCTGTCTGGGTTTTGGACTCACAGGGGTGAGTCCCTCATCTGTCTCAGGTTTTTCCTTTTAGGACTCACAGAAGGTGGGTTTTCAATTTGTCTGGTTTTTTTTTTCTCTTCTTTAAGCTAACAGAGGTTGAGTCCTGGTAAAATCCAAGTTTATGTCAGCACTGGTGTGTGTGAGTTGTTTGTCAAATTTGTGTGTGCTGTTTCCAATGGTTTGTCAGAATTCCTTTCAAAGATTGGTCAATTCCAAGTTTGGGTGTCAACATCTCTGTTTTCTTGTTGTCTGTCAATGTACAATTGGCTGTGGCTAGGGCACTAGAGCCGATTTTAACCCAGGGGGTGGCTGCTGAGAATTTCTAAGCCCCTGGTGAAGAACTAACTCTGTCCCCCTGTCTCACCCTGCCAACTAGTCTGTTTACCTTCTCTCTTATATCTCCTATGTCTCCCACTGCCCTTGACATCGTTTTCCAGGTGAGAGTTGTACTTAACTATATAGTGTTGCTCTAGAATCTTGATCTGTTTGGCAGTGTGCTGTGCTGACTCACTCCTATCTTTCTTACATGGCCCTTTTGTACTTCCTAGTGTAAATAACCCACTTGCAGTTGAAACCCTCTCTTTCCGGCAATTAAAGAGTTACTACAAAGTTTGTTAAAACTATTCCTTTTTTTGGCTGGAAAAAAAAAAACTGTGGTTATTATGTTATGAATCATCTTGAGATAAGGTGCTGGCCCTCAGCAGAAAATGCAAGGTCAATTACCCATTTAAAAAAAGAGAGAGAGAGAGGGTGGAACCTGTGGCTCAAAGGAGTAGGGCATCGGCCCCATATGCCAGAGGTGGTGGGTTCAAACCCAGCCCTGGCCAAAAACTGCAAAAAAAAAAAAGAGAGAGAGAGAGAGAGAAAAGGAGAGTTCTCTTTACTTTTTAAAAACAGCAGCCACTTGGCATTACTCTGGTTGGCATGTATTCTGCCAATCCTCAGGTGGCCTCCAGGATGGGGGCAGGCTATAGTCCCTCTGAAGGGAGGTGCCCCCTGGAAACATCCCAGGTTCCCCAGAGAACCTGGAGCCCCCAGGAGACTGGCTGATGATCACTCCTAAATTCACCTGTGGATTCACCTCCAGAGGTAAGCCACTTTAACATCTAATTTTGGCTAGTATCAGCAGACGTTAATATAATTTTTCACAATATTTTTGTTGTGCTTATTTGTGAATTGTTAGAAAAATACGTAACTGTTTGTTGAATTCAATTATAATTTGTGTAGAGACTCTGAGGGAAGGCCAAAGAGACTGGGACCTCAGGTTGCCAGGCTATTGGCCTGTCAGAAGCTTTTGGAGGCATGAGAAGGCTCAGCCCTACTGGCCCCTCGGGGGCTCTCAGAAATGTGTGTTCTCACCGGTCACTGGAAACACCATTAAAATGAAAGTGGTTGTCCAATCAACCTTCAGGGTGTTAGATCACCCACAGGCCTGTTAAAAACTATATGAGAAAGTGTTCTATTTCTGGTTTTGAGAATTTAAGAGTATGAGAGTAAATGTGAACTTTTAGACATTGTTCATGTCGGGCCCGTGTCTGCCATGTCATTTTATGGCGTGTCTGCCATGTCATTTTATGGCACTTGTTCAGTGTTTATTAAAGGATTGGTCTCAGCCTGAAACAATCTTGTATTGAACTAAAGAAAAAAAGAAAACAAGTATAAAAGAGTTTTTAAAAGATTCCCTAGAACTCAGCATTCTATGCCTTGAGACACCTGAGTTCTAGTTCTTGTCAGCAATTAGAGGTTTCTTCCTCTATATTGTTAGTATAAATGTCTGTCTGTCTTAATTCACTGTTTTCCTGCAACATTCTGGTTCCCTGATGAGAGTGCTCCCCAGCACTCTGACTGATGCCATTCCCTAAGTGCCCTCCTGTACCAATTACACAGAGAGGAGGGCCCCAGCAGGGTGACAGGAAGGTCCCATGGTGGTCTCTGTGACAGCAGCTCACCAATAGAAAAATGAACATAAAAAGGAAGAGCAGGCTCTGACAATGAACCTACTTTTGTCAATTCCCTCTCTGAAATAAAAGGTAAAATACAACCCCCTGTGTATTCCACAACTTCCTCGCCTCTGGAACTACCCTCCCCCACTGTTCATATAGAATCTTAAGGTTAAGGTAAACACGTAACTCCTTTAACATCACAGACTTTTAGAGAAACTTTACTAAAACTTGTATAAGTTTTAAAACAAAATAGTTGTATAGAAGAGTGAAAGGCAAGACAGAGGTTAAAAAGGTCTAAAATATTTGTAAAATGTCTGTACATGTTAAATAAAACTTATAAAGAAGTTTACATGTAATCCATCTAACTGTGTATTTCCTTTAACTTTCATTGGAAAGATAACATGTCTATGAGTATTGATAACCTAACTCCAAACAGAATAGAAATCAGCTACATGGAACTAAACTGATTTGTTATAGTTTGAAATATTGCTGATTCTTTGTGGTTTGTTTTCTAGAAATCAAGAAAACCATTTTCTATCTTTTAAGCTATTTATAGCTTTTCAAGTATGTACTTATGAGCAGAATCTGAAACATGTATTTTTTTCTATCTCCTTAATTTCTCTAAAATTTAAAGGCCATTTGTAAGTATTATTAATTCCTGACAATACAGTTATTTGCATAAGTTTAATAAGAATCTGTTTTGTTCTATAGAATAATGAAGGCACTATTTATCAAGGCTTTGTCTGGAATAACATTTCCAGAGGTATCCAGACTGCACTAAAAAATTTAAGTTGACTTTATAAAGCCAAAAAAAGCCCTTTGGAAAACTGGCCAGATACCCATCAGTAACATTTCCTGATCTTCGGTAAGTAACAAAGGTTGCTTGCTGACGGGTCTGGGAATTGAAATATGCTTGGGGACCTCAAGAGAAGAGGAAATTACCCAATGCATACAGCTATCTAATGGTACAGATGAAACCTGGGCTCATGAAAGGCTTTCAAGAAAGTCCAGCCTGAGATTCCTTATAAAAGGTTCCAACAAAAAGCCAAGGAAAGAAGGGCCTAGATGATGAATAATTGTTCCTACTGCACTCTATGCAAATAATCAATCCCAGAATACTGAAGGTACAATTTATTTTGACAACTAAGTTTTGCTATATTTTGTTTTTAGTAAAGAGAAAAATTGGAGAGAGAAAAATGGTTCAAAGGGAAAAAAGGCTGTGACCCGTCTGTATTAAATCCCAGCCTTGTCTGTAATGTCAACTCATAAAATGAGACATAACTGTTTTACTAAATCTGTTAAGTGGGGCTAAAGAGTATAAAATTAATACAGTAGTTATATTAATATTATATAATAATATATAATAATATATATAATATTAATCTGTTAAGTGGGGCTAAAGAGTATAAAATTATATACAGTAGTTATATTTAACTGTAAGACCGCATCCTACTGTGCCTAATCTGTATACTCTGCTAAGTCTGACAGAAGCCATGTGGCCCACTTGCCTGGACTTAAAAGATGCCTTTTTCAGTATAAAGCTGGCTCTGGAGAGCCAGAGTCCATTTGCTTTCCAGTAGGAGAGACCAGACATGGAAACTGCGATCCATACACATGGACCAGGTCACCACAGGGGTTCAAAACACCCATGATTTTTGGAGAAGTGCTGGCTCATGACTTCCAGAAATTCCTGACTGAAAAATTAGAATGTGTGCTGCCCCAATATGTCAATAACTTCCTTTTGGGACACCCTACACAGGAGGGCCACTCCTGAGGCATAGATTATCTTTTATGACATCTAGAGACAGTCAACATGCCCTGCTCTGGCCACATACTGAGAGCTGGCTGGTCAATGCATGGCTGAAGTTTAAAGAAACTCCTCGAGGGACTTGTCTTGATTGGACTTTTGGACTTTGGGAAAGAGGAGGGAAATGTCACAGGGAAAAGTAAGGCCTGAGTAGAGAACCCAAGTGGCAGAGGGGCCATGCCTTGGAATAAAATGAGGGTTCCTTGCCTAGCCCTGAATAAAAAATTAATAGTATTACATACTTGTTATCAGCCCCTTCCCAATGACACAGATGAATCAAGGATTTGATTCCCAAAAAAGACCAGTGGAGAATGTAATACCCAGCAAAAAGACCCCTAAAGGTCCCTAACTGTCTCAGCCTGAGTCCCTGCAAGTCTCAACACCACCCCCCAGCAAAATCTGGGAACAGTTTTCAGAATAGAATAAGGAAGTTCTCTGAGTTCCCAAAAATTCCTAGCCACAAGTAAAAACAATGGTGAAAGTTTACTCAAGCTGAGTTTCCCAAGCTGTCCTTGTGCCAATCACCATGATGCAACCCCCTGAGCCAACCACCACACTGTAACCCTGCTCCAAGCTAACTGTCACATTCTGCTTCTGTGCTCACTTGCTTGCCTGCCACGCAGGACAAAGAGGGGTATAAAAATAAGCCTGCACTGCACTTTGGGGCCACCTGCCCTTTAGAGCAGCGGTCCCCTGTGCAGGTGTAATAAATCACCATCTGATTTATACCTGAAGTGGGGTCTGAGTTTTCCTTACAGGTGGCAATGGGTACAACATTCAAAGTGATTATACCTTTTCCATTCCCACCAGCACTGTGAAGAGTTGAATTTTCCCCAAAAATCTTGGGCAATACTTGACATGGTCACTTTTTAGATTTTAACCATTCTAATAGTTGTGTAGGAGAAATTCGTATGTTAATTGTGTAACTATTATATTAATATAGATTAATAAAGTAATTTGTATAAATTTTCATTTTGCATTGCCCTAATGAATAATAATGCCAAACTTTTTTTATGTATTATTTAACCATCTATTTATTCTCTTTAATTAAGACTTTGATTAAATGATTTGTTCTTTAAGAGGTAGGTTATTTTTCTAATATTAAGTCATATATGTATTCTAGGCACAAGTATTTTATTATATATGTGCTTTGCTAATATTTCTCATTATGATAAATAATCTGACTCCATTTATGCTATTTCATTGCTGATCACTTTTAAGTCTCACCCCATGCTCTTTCCCTTATGCTCCATATCTAGGCAAGATGATAAGAAAATTCAGGTGCTCCCTCCTTTAGTGTGGTGGGAGATTGATCCAAACCACACAAGCCCCTGCTCTGGTGAGGACCTTCACCCTTCCTTTACCCACTAAACCAAATAAATAACCTAACCCCTTATTCTTTTCTACTCCCTTAGATTTCTTTCCTACCTGTTTAAAAGCCACCCTTCTCCCCATCGTGTGAATAATACATTTTTCATACCTTCTCAGGGCATGTGGTGTCATAAGTCTTGACACCTGAAACAAATTTTAGGCAGGGGTTTCTCGTTTCTCTGTAGGGTATCTATATAACATGTTGCCTGACTTTTCATTCTTTTAACTGACTTTTGAAGACCAGAGTTTTAAATATTAAGAAGATACAAATGACCAGCTTTTTTTTATGGATTGATGTTGTATCTAAGAAATCTTTGCCTAACCCCAAGCTGACATAGATTTTTATGCTATGTTTTCTCCTAGAAGATCTATACTTTTTAGTTTTTACATTTAACTCTGTGAGCCATTTTAACTTAATCTTGGTGTTATGATGTGAGGTAATTTTTTTTGCATATAGATATCTAATTGTAGCATAAAGATTTTTTATAGGTGTCATTCATTAGGTTGAGGGTGTTTCTTATTTCACTGAGAATTTTTATCAAGCTTATATATTGGATTTTATCTAATGAATTTAATGCATCTATTGATGTGATCCTATAGTTTTTCTTTAGTAGTTTGTTAATATGGTGAATTACATTAATTAATTTGTAAATGTTAGATTAGCTTTGGATTCATGTAATAAACTTCACTTGGTCATGATGGATTATCCTTTTTTATATATGTTGGATTTGATGTGCTAAAATTTTGTTTAGAACCATTGCATTTATATTCATGAGGGGTACTGGTTTCTCATTTCTTTCCCTGAATTGTCTTTATGTGGATTTCCTATGAAGATAATACTCAGAGAGTCCACTGGGATTTGCTTAGGTTACCCCTCCATGTCCCTGGATACTGTCTCCTTGTAGTAAGTGCTTTCCAATCCTAGAACTGGCCTCTTCTCCTTCTTATGGATGCATAGTTTTCATCTCATTTTTTGTTATCTTTCAAGGATTGCAGTTTTCCATTACATAATGTTTTCTGTCTTGAAAACCATTATTCAATATGTTTTGTCCAGGTTTTCAGTTATTCCATATAGGGGAGTAAATTTGATCCCTATTATTCCATCCTGTCTGAAAGAGATTTTACAGTATGTTGTAGGGGAGGGAATGTTATCCATTTTTTTTTTTTTTACATATTCCTTGAAGAAAAAAAATATAAGAACTTGCATTCATTAGTAGTCTTTGGTTTAGATACTTAGAAGATAATGTGCTTATATGTACTATTTCATTTATTTGGAAAAAATCTGATTGCTTTATTCATTTTCATACATTTCATGTTTTTCTATATTGCTAAGGAAATTTTGTATGTTCCAACATTATTCTTCAAGACTGCAAAGATACTCTACAAAAGATATGCTAATTTATTTACTCTCATCTGACTATGTCATGATCTCATAGCTTGAGGCTATTTGCAATTACAAATGATACATGGTTTTGTCATTTCCGGTGCCATTGACATTCATTGATGTTGCCATAGACTTCTGTCAGGAAGAACTGGAATGTCTAAACTCAGATCAGAGGAATTTGTACAAAGATGTGGTATTGGAGAATTATACTAATTTGGTCTCATTGGGTAAGGCCACACGCACAAAATAACGTAGAATCTCTCTAAGGAACATCAGTCTTCTTCCCAGTTCATTTTATGTTTTATGCCAAGAACACAGCTAAATTTCCACTCTATATTCTCAAAGCATCAGTATGAGTTTTGTTAGATGGAAATGGATTCCTCCATTTAGCACCTGAATCATCTCTATTCTTCATTTGCCTTCCTGTTTCCCTTCGCCCTGTCCTGTAATTGTTCATTTTTCTAAATAACTAGAATTTTGAATTCTGGGACTCTTTCTGCATAACCACTATCAATCAAAACAAATTGCCTAGTGTGTATATTCAGAATGTCTGTAAATACACTACTTTAATTCCTGATTCACCTGCAGGTAGAAAAGGGAATAAATGGTCCTGATTTTCTCTTCACTATAAAAGAATCTCTATAATTTTATGGTGGTAGAATGATTGAAGGTCATTACGTTTTTTAGTTTTGTGTTTGTAGTTGTAGCATTAGGAATATTGGCTTGTAGTAATCTGGTAGATTATACTCAGAAGTGAAAGTCTCTGTTCCGATTTTGGAAAATATTTGGCCATTCTCTCCTCTGGGACTCTGATTATACCTATGCTAGATTTTTAGAGCATTTATTAGTATTTTATCATGGGTATATTCTCTTTTCCCCTCCATTTCTCCTCTAGTCTTTTCTGTGCTTGAGTTTTAGTATATTCTGTTGACCTGTAGAAGGAGTAGAGTTGCAAGCATCTGTAAGGAGAGGAGGCCAGTTCTAGGAATAGGGGTAGAGTTGTGAGCATCTGTAAGAAGGAGTGGAGGCCAGTTCTAGGATTGGAAAGGCTTTATTTGCAGAGAAAAGGAGCAGAGTGAAGTCTGACCAGGAGGCAACTCATCTTTCACACAGTTTCAAGAGGATTTAATTTTCCCTTATCAGTAGGGTTGAAGGTGGGAGGTGGGGTTCCCAGAGGGAATCATCCCTTCTGCAGAGGGAATAGCTTTTACTCTCAGGGCAAATCTAGGAATTACTGTGTCTTAATTGGTCACCAGTGGGGCCAGAGTAAAAGTTACTGTTCTGTTGTTTCCCAGGAACAATAGCCTTGAAGTATTCCAAGGGGTTAGGAGCAAGTTTACTGTGATCACACAGTTTTGTTTCTGGCCTGCTCCTTCTCGTCAGCTGTCTCCCAAAATGGCTGCACTCCCATCAGAGTCTAGGATTCCCTTCCCACAGTAGGGACTTGTTATTCAGTCATAGTTGAAAGAAGACTTGCATCTGTATTTATGTTAACAAAATAAGCAGTAAAACAAATCAGACTGAATGACTGTAAAATTGAGAAAAGCATTATCAAGGCAAAAAAATTGGTTGTTGAAATATAAAATAAAAGATATGAGTTTACTTCAAGTCAGCAGACACAGGCTTTCCGGGGAAGTGATTTTTAACCCAAAGTGTCTGAAGATGACAATTTGAAGACACTACCTATGAGGATTCCTTAAAGATGGAACATCTGCATGAAGCCCCAAGAGTTGAGAAAGGTTATAGTGGCTGAGAAGATGCAGTGTGGTAGGGTATAGGAAACAAAGCTATCAAGGGTTTGAAATAAATTTGTATAGACAAAACAGAGACTTTTATTCATGGCTGTGCGGTTGGGTTTCACTCTAAGATAAAGACAAAGCATGAAAAAATTATAGAGAGAGCTATCTGGTAGGTAATATTAGGAATGCAGATGACCAAGACCTCTACCTATACACTCTAAATCACTCAGTCTGAGTGGATATCTAAAAGTTTGTACATGAAGAAAGCTCCTTCAATAATTATGATTCACAACTAAATATAAGAACTACTGATTTTTTCTCTTTGCCTACACATAACCTTGCTTCATCATGTGACCTTTCATTCTTTTCCAAGCTTTTCTTGCCTTTTAAAAATTGTATGACAGTATTTAGGATTTTCTAACCCTTTTACTTCTAATTGATGTACTGTCTAGTTTATCACTATTTTTAATACAGAAGTCCCCTCCTGACGGCAAACTATTACAACCTTTTTGGAAGGAAATATGGAGAATCCTCAAGGAATTCAAATTAGACCTCACATTTGATCATGCAATCCCATTACTAGGCATCTACTCAGAAGAAAAAAATCCTTTTATTATAAGGATATTTGCACTAGACTGTTTATTACAGCTCAATTTACAATCACCAAAATGTGGAAATAACCTAAATGCCCACCAACTCAGAAATGGATTAACAAGCTGTGGTATATGTATACCGTGGAATACTATTCAGCCATTAAAAAATATGGCAACTTTATTATATCTTTTGTATTAATGTGGATCGAGTTGGAACACATTCTTCTTAGTAAAGCATCACAAGAATGGAAAAGCAAGAATCCAATGTACTCAATTTTAATGTAAAGTAGATGATCTAATACAAGGTTGGTGGTAGGGTAGTAAGGGAGCGAGGAGAGGAGGGAGGGGATGGGGATCCAGGTGAATGGTACACCTCTTGGGGGCGGGACACACATATAAGAGGGACTTTACCTAACAGTCTCTTTACCTTTACCTATGCAGTCAGTATAATCTAATTCTTTTTACCCTCAATGAATCCCAAACAATAAAAAATAAACCAGAATGAAATACTTTAAATGTTTACAGACCTGTGAATAAACAGCAAGGCCTCAAGTGATTTCTTTATACATTTTATGCATTTAAAAATGGCCTTTAATGATTATCTTAGTTTTATAATAAAGATGTTAAAGATAAAAAAAATTTAAAAGAAGTCTCCGCCTGGTCCCCAATGTAGGAAAATAGTGTTTGTTCATTTTCTTTCAGACTTTGATTTCACAACTGAAGGCAACAAGTTATCTTTAGGCAAAAGAAGTTATGAAATAAATCTATACTATCAGGAGACACTGAGAAAAAGTAAAACCTTCAACCTTATGGGCTTTATTTTCCAAAATGACTCACAACACAGAAGTGAATTTAGGAGAGAACAGGGGCATAAGGTAGTATGTTTTAGTCAAATGATACTCAGAAAACACATTTCCCTTCCTAAACATCAAAGAATTCATACTAAAGAGAAATTGTATGAATGTAAGAAAAGTAGAAAGGGCTTTAGAAAATATTCACACCTTACTGAACACCTAAGAGACCGTACTAATGTGAGACCCTACAAATGTAAGAAATGTGGAAAGGCCTTTACACGAAACATTTTTTGAAACATCAAAAAATTCACACTGATTTGAAACTCTATGAATGCAATGGATGTGAGGAGGCCTTTACATTTTATTCATAGCTTATTCAACATCAGATGATTCATACTGGTCTTAAACCTTCTGAATGTAAGCAATGTGGGAAGGCCTTTAGACATCATTCTCACCTTACCAAACATCAGAAAATTCATACTGGTTTGAAACCCTATGCATATAAGGAATGTGGGAAAACTTTTAGACTGTACCAACATATGTATCCTCATCAGAAAATTCACCATGGTGTAAAACTCTATAAATATAGGAAGGCCTTTGGTCATCATTGAAGTCTTTATCAACATAAGAAAATTCATTCTGGCAAGAAAACATATAAATGTAAATAATGTGGAAGGGCCTTTGTTCATAGCTATTTAATTCAGCATCAAAGAAGTCATACATGTAAGAAACCTCATGAATGTACAGAACGTGGAAAGGCTTTTAGTAAGGGCTCAAGCCTTTCTTTCTTTTTTTTTTTTTTTTGAGACAGAGTCTCACTATGTCACCTTGGGTAGAGTACTGTGGTGTCACAGCTCACAGCAACCTCAAACTCATGGGCTTAAGTAATTCTCTTGCCTCAGCCTCCCAAGTAGCTGGTACTACAGGTGCCCACTACAATGCCTGGCTATTTTTGTTGTTGTTTTTGCAGTTGTTTAGCTGGCCTGGGCCGGGTTCAAACCCACCACCCTCGGTGTATGAGGCTGGCACCATAACCACTGTGCTATGGGTGTTGAGCCTAAGCATTCTTAAACATAAGAGAATCTGTAGTAGTAAGAAACTATCATTGGAAGGATTGTGGGAAGGCCTTTTTGTAGAGGCTCTCAACTTACAAAGCATCAGAAAATTCATACTGGTGAAAAGCCACATGGTTGTAAAGAATGTGGGAAGACTTTTCAGCTTCATTCATACCTTATTCAGCATCAGATAATTCATACTGATTTGAAACCATATAAATGTAAGCAATGTGGGAAAGCCTTCAGTCACGTTGGAGACCATAAAACACATCAGTCAATACATGCTGTAGAGAAACCCTGTGAATGTAAGGAATATGGAAAAACCTTTAGAATTACTTCTCAATTAATTTATCATCAGACATTCATACTGGTTTGAAACCCTATATATGTGAAGAATGTAAGAAGGCCGTTTGTTCCATTTTAGGTCTTTCTCAACATCAGAGAATTCATACTGGTGAAAAACTCTATGAATGTAAAGAATGTAGTAAAGCCTTTAATTGTAGTGATTAATGTAACTCAACATCAGAGAATTCATACGGGGATGAGGCCACACAAATGCAAGGAGTATAGGAAGGCCTTCTCAGTCATTGCTATCAACTTACTCAGTATCAAAGATTTCATAGTGGTATTTTTATTTTTTTTATTTATTTTTATTGTTAAATCATAGCTGTGTACATTAGTGCATTCAAGGGGTACAATGTGCTGCTTTCATATACAATCTGAAGTATTCTAATCAAACTGTTCAGTGTAGCCTTCATGACATTTTCTTATTTCTTACTGTATGTGGGCATTTGTATCCTGCATTTAGTAAGTTTTGCCTATACCCATTTTCTGATGCACCATAGATGTGGCCCAACCCATGACCCTCCCTCCACCCAATCCTCCCCCCTTCCCTTCCTGTTCCTTGGCCCTTTCCCCATAGTCTTGTGCTATTGTTGGACTATAGCCTTCATGTGAAAGCTATAATTTAGCTTCATAGTAGAGCTGAGTACATTGGATACTTTTTCTTCCATTCCTGAGATACTTTGCTAAGAAGAATATATTCCAGCTCCATCAATGTAAACATGAAGAGGTAAAGTCT
>CAUYPK010004870.1:0-33038 GCA_963574355.1 Loris lydekkerianus
GCTTGGACAGAGCGGGATGCCAGTGAGGAAAAGGGGTGCCGCTTGAGGCCACCCCTTACTGAGACGGGTTGGCCATTGCTGGGCAACAGAAGGAGAGGCCCCTTGAAGCTGCTTCGTCAGGGGTCCTCTGTCCTGGAAGGGTCGTGTGTGGGGCTGACTGTGGGGTGTCAGGTGCACATGTTGGGGCAGAGATCATGAATAGCTCAGGGCAGTGAACGGCGTGCCAAGAGCAGGGCTACTTGAGGGAGGCTTTGGCCAGGGCTGCCTTGCTCCTCCCTCAGGCTGGGGTGTAGTTGGGGGCTGGGGGAATCTCAGCTCTGCTGCTCCACCTAACCCCAGTGCTGGCCCAGCTTCCAGCTGCGCTTTGAGGGAACTGGCTTCTGCTTCATCCTCTGAGACAGCAAGTCTAAGAAAACCCAGAGGAGTGGTGGTCCCTTAGTTCCCGGCAGAGACTGAGACTGAAGCATCACTTTTAATAAAGACCCCTGGCCCCCTCCAAAAAAAAAAAAAAAATAAATAAATAAATTTAAGTGTAAGTGCCACTTAAAAATAAAAATAATATGTCAGGGTGTGTTGGCTCACACCTGCAATCCCAGCACTTTGGGAGGCTGAGGCAGGTGGAGCACCTGAGCTCGGGAGTTAGAGACCAGCCTGAGCAAGAGTGAGACCCCATCTCTACTAAAAATAGAAAGACTAACTTGGTGTTGTGGTGGGTGCTTATAGTCCCACCTACACAGAAAGCTGAAGCAAGAGGATCACTTGAGCCCAAGAGTTTGAGATTGCTGACCTATGATGCCACAGCACTCTACCCAGGATGAGAGTAAGACTCTGTCTCAAAAAAAAAAAATAATAATAATAATAGGAAAAATAAAAATAGTAAATTGTTATTGAAGAAGGCAAACTGAAATTAGGACTGTTACTGCATTAATGTAAATTGTGTTGAAAATAATTACAGGGGTGGCGCCTGTGGCTCAAAGGAGTGGGGCACCAGCCCCATGTGCCGGAGGTGGTGGGTTCAAACCCAGGCCCAGCCAAAAACTGCAAAAAAAAATAAAATAAAATAAAAAACAATGTTAAAAAAAAAAAAGAAAGAAAGAAAAAGAAAATAATTACAGGAAAGACATAATCTAATTGAAAAGGTTCTATAAGCCATTCTTTAATTACAGAAGATATTTAACTTGAATATGCATATGTAATTTTTAATCACCCAATTGATGATGATTTCCTAAAGCATCTGGATTTCCATATGCCTCAATAAAAATGTGGGTAAACTTTATAGTAGATACAGTAGATAAATGTGTCATATAGTGTCACCAGAGCTGGTAATTTCCTTTTTATTTGACTTAGATACTAATTAACTCAGAATAACTGAACACCCTCCCCACCCATGTTGTCAGTCAATAATTAAATGACAGGGGGGGGGTGGGGGGGTGGAAATAAGTACAAATTAGGCAGCTCTAAATGTTAGATTTCAAAAGTAAAATAAAAAATTAAAATAGTTGCAGAAAACATTGCATCTTTTGGAAATAAACTGTATCTATGAAGCAGAGACTTCAAAAAGTAAAAGTAAACCCACTTTATCTGATGAAAGTGTCAGGAACCTGGAGAAAGAGTTCATTTTCAGTACTCAGTTTGGAGATGCAAAGAGACCATGAGTTTTAAAAGCCCAGTTAAGCAGAAACAAATAGCAGCCACAGAGTGACTATTTAGCAGCTCAAAAGAAAGACATTTTTAAAATTTATGGTTGTGATAGATTTAAGTCCAAAGCTTTCTTCTTCCTCCTTGTAATTTTCCTTTTTTTTTTCTGATTGCAACTTCAGTAAGAAAGCTCTATGAAATTCCTGATTACTTACATGAGGTCCTGGAAAGCACAATTCCCTGTAAGGATACACGCTGGTTTCCATCCCGAAGCACAAGCTCTGTACCCCAGTGTGGTCTGAAATAATGAGCAGAGCAGCTGTTTGTTCTCCTGATTTAGCTGCCACCTAGCAGTCATCAGTAGGCTTCTGAATTCCAGACTAAAATTTAAGCCCCACCCCTCTGAAAAGGAAGGAAAAAAATGTGGCTCTGAATTCTTCCTGTATTCCTGGACAGTAGCTTGACAGCAGAAGGACAGTCAGCGACTGAGTGATACTTCCCTGTTTTTTTTTTTTGTTTTTTTTTTTTTAGAGACAGAGTCTTACTCTGTTGCCCTCTGTAGAGTGCTAAGGCAATTCTCTTGCCTCAGGCTCCCAGTAGCTGGGACTACAGGCACCCGCCACAACACTCAGCTATTTTTTTGTTGCAGTTTGGCCGAGGCCTGGTTTGAACCCCCACCCTGGGTATATGGGGCCAGCGCCCTACTCACTGAGCTGCAGGCGCCACCCCCCTGTTTTTGATATACCATTCCACCCAATGACTATTTTCCACCAGAAAAATTTTCTTCTGTTTCTAAAGATAGAAACAAACATCTATAGCCGAAAGCGCAACAGTCTTTTTCACACTGTTTTGACACTCAAAACATTTTATTGATATATTACTTAGATCAAAGAAGTTAAAAAAAAAAAAAAAAGGATTAAGCTATAAAATTTTAAAAGATTTTTTTTTTTTGAGATAGAGTCTCATTTTGTCACCCTCAGTAGAGTGCCATGGCGCCATAGCTCACAGCAGCCTCAAACTCTTGGGCCCAAGTGATTCTCTTGCTTCAGCCTACCAAGTAGCTGGGACCACAGGTGCCACCACAACACCTGGCTATTTTTAGAGATGGGGTCTTGCTCTTGCTCAGGCTGGTCTCAAACCCATAAGCTCAAGCAATCCTCCTGGCTCGGCCTCCCAGAGTGCTAGGATTATAGGTGTGAGCCACCGCGCCTGGCCTAAAAGATTTCTTAACAGCTGCTGACCTCAAAATATTTAGAGCCCTTAGCTTGATGAGATTGAAGGAAAATCAATATTGTTGCATTTTATCTAACCTACCTAATGAATATAAAATATGCTACATTTTACCAAGGATGCATCTTGGGTTTTGGGTGCTCAGGGACCCTCAAAGACGGATTGGTGGCCAAGAATCCAGACCGACACGACTCTCCATTTCATTGGTAAATGCTCATTTGAACATATGAGCACCCCAGCCTTTTCTGCCGCACAACTTTACATTCCACTGAAGGAAAGCTTGGCTAGAAAGAATCCCACCCAGGCCCAGAAATTCTAAGTTAATCATTATATATTTATAGATTATGAAGCTAGCGATGGTCTGAATTGAAAGCAGTGCTGTAATCAGAGAAACCACTTGGGCCACCAAAGAGTAATTTTTAGATAATGCATTTTTTTCTTGTATTTCTTCTTAAATACAATGAAAGGTATAGCTAACCTTTAACACTTTTTGTTAAATCTCTACTCTTCATTCCCATCCATTTTCTCACATCCAGCCTGCTCTTTTTTCTCTCTTAACTATTCATAAAAGCTCTGGAAGGGGGAAGGAAAAGTCCTCTTATCATCCCCTCTTTTTTTGGTCTTTACTACTAAAGTCCAGCTGGACCCCCCTTGGAGGGGCCAGGAGAATACTTCTAAGTGAATACTTCTGAGTAGGATCCTCTTTTTCAAGCAGAGAAAGGAGTGGGTCTCATGGATAATGCTTAATGCTTTCTCACTTCCTTTTCCTTGATCTTGACAGACATGCCCTCCCCCCTTAAAAATATCCAATATTTAATGTATTGTCCAAAGACTGCAGGGAAAAAATGAGTCTTCCAAGAAAAAAAGGGGCAGAGTAGGCCAGGCACAGTGGCTCACACCTGCAATCCCAGCACTTTGAGGGTCTGAGACAGAAGTATCTCTTAAGGCGAAGAATTCGAGACCCTGTTGCTATGAAAAATACTAAAACTGGCCAAGAATAGTGGTATGTGCCTAAAGTCCCACCTACTCAGGAGGCTGAGGCAGGAGGATTGCTTGAGCCCAGTGAGCTATGATAACAGCACTGTACTCTAGCCCAGGCAATAGTGAGTGCTGTCTCAAAAAAAGAAAAAAAGAAAAAGAGGCAAAGTAGAATTAGGGAACTCACAAAGAAATACATAATCAATGCACACCTCTCATCAAAGTCCTATCTTATTACTATTGGAGATAATGCAAATATATTTGCCCCTCAAACTAGTAAAGTAAAAAATTAAAATACCGAGTGTTGAGCTAGGTGCAGGGGCTCACACCTGTAATCCTAGTGCTCTGGGAGGCCAATGCTGGTGGATTGCTTAACTTCAGGAGTTCAAGACCATCCTGAGCAAGAGCAAGACCCCTATCTCTATAAAAGATAGGAAAATTAGTCAAATTAGACAATTCTATGGACATACTGAGAACCATTGAATCAGACCCTTTAAATAGGTCAATTGTGTGGTAAGTGTGAGTGTGGTGTGTGAAAAGAAAAAGAAAACTGGTGGTGGAGCTTGTTAAATGAAACATTTTTTGAGGAAAACAAAACAGTGATGTTCTACATGATAAGTAAGGAGTGGCAAGAAAACATGGAGAATAACAGTTACATAGCTTTTGTGTATTACTGGTAGAACAAGTTGTTGTTTTTTATGCCATTCAATCATCTATTTGAAAGCTATACTCCTTGTGACTCAGTCTCTACACTGAGTTGAGATTAAACACTGGTCTTACTCTGAAAGTACAATGTTGATCTTTACTGTAGGTTACATTAATTGGGCTCCACGGGAATTTTATTCAGACTATCACTCAGAAAGCTTCTAAACATCTTCATACTGCTCTCCTGTCCCCACAGTTTCCCAGATGTTAAAATCTCCTTTTTTTCCTGTCTCCATAGGATTCTCCTTGCTGCTTTTCTGAATCACCTCATTCTTACTGCTTCTCTCAAAAGATTGCCCAGCCTACTGAATGCAAGAATTCTGATGAATAAAATTCTCCATCTGGTTACATATCCTTTGAACAATATTCAGTGAGCATCTACTGTGGTCTAAGAGCTCTGCTATGAATAATCTTTCAGATTTGGGTAAGCTTCTTCTGTTCACATATTTACTTTCCGGTCCATTATTTAGAATAGTGATCATCAAATATTTTCTATATAGGGCCAAATGTTTTAGACTTTGGAGGCCACATCTCTCTAACAGTCACTCCACTCTGCCCTTGGAGTGCTAAAGTGGACATACTCTAGGGGATGGCTATGTTCCATTGAGACTTTATTTGGAGGTGGTGCTTGTGGCTCAATGAGTAGGTCACCGACCCCATATACCAGGGTGTTGTGTTCGAACCTGGCCTCAGCCAAACTGCAACAAAAAAATAGCTGGGCATTGTGGCAGGAGCCTGTAGTCCCAGCTACTTGGGAGCCTGAGGCAAGAGAATTCACTAAGTGAAGTGAGACTCTGTCTCTAAAAAAAAAGAGAGAGAGACTATTTGGAAAAACAGGTAGTAGGCTGGAATTGGCCCCGAGCCAATGTGCACTTCTGTCAGATCTTTCAGGGCCAGGTATATTGTCAATGAACAGTATTATCTCGAAAGAAATCTTTTTTTTTTCTTTCTGCTAAAGTCTCAATAGTGGGCTTAAAATTTTCAGAAAACCATCCTGTAAACACATGTGCTGTCACCCAGGCTTTGTTATTCCACAGATAGAGCACAGGCAGAGTATATTTAGCATACTACCTAAAGGTCCTCAGATTTTTGGAGTAGCAAATGAGCATTCGCTTCAACTTAAAGTCATCAGCTGCCCTAACAGGAGACTCAGCTTGTCCTTAAGCTTTAAAGCCTGGAATTGACTTCTCCTCACTAGCTAAGTCCTAATGGCATCCTCTCACAATAGAAGGCTGTTTTGTTTACCTTGAAAATCTGTTGTTTAGTGTAGCCGCCTTCATCAGCGATCCAGCCAGAGCTTCCAGATAGCTTGCTGCAGCTTCTACACCAGCACTTGCTGCTTCCCCTTGCCACTTTATGTTATGGAGAGGGCTTCTCTCCTCAAACCCATGAACCAGCCTCTGCTAGTTTCAAACTTTTCTTTTTTTTTTGTTTTTTTTTTTTTTTGTTGTTGTTGTTTTTCATTTCTTTATTTTTTATTTTGGGGATTCATTTGGGGTACAATAAACCAGGTTACACTGATTGCATTTTTTAGGTAAAGTCCCTCTTACAATCATGTCTTGTGCCCAAAAGGTGTACACACCAAAGCCCACTCCCCTCCCTCCTTCCCTCTCTTTGCTCTTCCTTTCTGATTTCATTTCTTTTTTTTTTTTTAAGCAGGAACTCAACTTTATTGCGTCAAGCAGCCGCTTATATAGAGCATGGGGAAGGGACAGGGAAAGAAGGTGGGGGATGAGGTGCGTGACAGGGTTGGGCCAATGGCATGGACCACGTTGGCTGTATCCAGGTAGAGGCAGTTTCAGGCTGGGCCTTGCTGAGTCATTGCTACAGAGAAGTAGCTCGATGGATCTACTTCTAGTCAGGCTCAGGAAGTTGCACTAGGCCTCAGGCACATGGCAGGGCCCAACAATTCCCTCTTTTGTTTTTTATATGGCAGAAAAACATAGCCCCTGTCTTAGGTTGCCTGCTCTTGCAGTTTCAGTCTTACCCGTCATGGGGATACAAACATCAATGGTTTGGTACCTGTCTTAGGTTGACTGAAGGCAGAGTGATCTTACCCGTCTTTGGGTACTATGAATGTAATCCACCATGCAGCCTCTCCATATCCTGTCTTAGGTTGTCCCAGTTTTGGGAATCTTACCTGTCATTAGTGCTATGGAGGGCAGTGAAGAATAATAGTTAGATTCTTGGTTAATGAGCCGGTGATATTGGACCTCGACCTGATTTAACTGCCTCTAACCTTTTTTTTGGGATACAGGGTCCAAAGGTGAAGGGTAAATAAGGGTAGCAGGGGAAGAAGGTAGGGTGAAAAACAATGTAGGCCCATCCACAGGGGATTTTCTAGAATTTCTTTTCTTCTCTGAAGACTTTTTTAGATGAACAAATGCTGATGTAATTTCTGAAGACTGGACCAATCCTGCAGGAAGTACTCAGACCTGCATTATACAGTGATCAGCACACTAGACTCCCACCAGTAAAATTATCCAAAAGCCAAAGTTCAGAGTTCAGATTCTGTAGAGGTAAAAAAAAAAAAAAAAAAAGCAATCAAAGTTTACTCAACAGGATGAATAGAAACCCACCCAACATATCAATTATTTTAATAAATGTGAATGGCTTGAACTCCTCACTCAAGAGACGTAGGCTGCCTGATTGGATTCAAAACTCAGAAGCCAAGTATCCGTTCTCATCAGGGAATAAAGCTAACCCACAAGAACTCCTTTAGACTAATTTTGGTTGAAAGGATGGAATACAATATTCTATGCAAATGGAAACCAAAAGAAAGCTTGTGTAGTCATTCTTATATCAGATAACATAGACCTCAGATCAATAAAAAAGTAAAAAAAGGCAAAGATGTTCATTATATAATGGTGAGGGGAACAACTCAAACAGGAGACTTAACAATTCTAAATATTTTGTGTACCTAACACAGGAGCACACAGATTTATAAGGCAAATCCTAGTCAATCAAAACACAATGATAAGAGCAGTGCCATAATATCCAAGGACTTCAACATCCCACTAACAGAAATGGACAGATCCTCCAAATATAAAATAAGCAAAGAAACAATGGACTTAAAGAGAATTCTCTACAAATAGAACTAACAGACATTTAGAAAACATTCTGCCCCAACACTACAGAATATATGTTCTTCTCAGCTCATGAAACATTGTCAATGATTGATCACATCCTGGGCCACAAACATGTCTCAACAAATTAAAAGAAAAGTAGAAATTTTTCTCAGACAACAATGGAATAAAATAAGAAATCAATTCCAACAGAAATATATACCTTTACACAAAGTCATGGAAAATAAACAACCTATAACTGAATGATAGTTGGGTCAATGAGGAGATAAAGATAGAAACCAAAAGAATCCCAGAACTGAATGATAATGGGGACACAAGTTACCAAAATCTTTTTGATATAGCAAAAGCCTTCCTGAGAGAAAATAATCCAATGAATTATCTCAAGGAACTGGAAAAGGAAGAGAAATCTAATCCCAAATACAGCAGAAGAAAAGAAATAAACAAAATCAGAACTAAACTAAATGAAATGAATGACAAAATGATTATACAAAAGATTAATAAAGCAACAAAGTTGATTCTTTAAAAATATAAACAAAAATGCCCTCTTACTATATCAAACAGAAACAGAAAAGACTCTAATAAGATCAATCAGAAATGAGAAAGGAGAAATCACAATCAATATCACAGAAATAAAAAACATTTTCTATGAATACTATGAAAACCTCTATTGAAAATTTGAAAATGTGGAAGAAATGCACAAATTCTTAGAAATGTACCACGTCCTGAGTCTCAATCAGGAAGAAATAGAACTTCTGAACAGACCAATACAAAGTACTGCAATTGAAGCAGCAATAAAAAATATCCCAACAATAAAAGTCATGGACCAGGTGAATTTTACCATATGTATAGAAAAAAAGTGGTACCCTTATTGCAGAATGTTATTATGTTTCATAACATTGAGAAGGAAGGAATCCTCCCCCAACTCATTCCATGAAGCCAATATCACCTTGATATCAACTCTAGGAAAGGATGCCATAAAAAGGAAAACTATAGACCAATATTCTTTATGAATACTGATGCAGAAATTCTCAACAACATCTTAGTAAACCGAATTCAGCTACCCATCAAAAAACTAATTCACCACAAGCAGTGGACATCATCCCAGAGATGCAAAGATAGTTCCACATATACAAATCTATAAAAGCAGTTCACCACAAAAATACACGTGGGAGAAAAACAAAGATTATATGATCCTCTCAATAGATGCAGACAAAATTCAGCACTTTTTAATTATAAGAATAATTAACAAAATAGGCATAGATGGGACATACCTCAAAATTATAGAAAGCACTTATAGCCCTACAGACAACATCCTACTAAATAGGGAAAAAATGAAAGCATTCTCACTTAGAACTGGAACATGACAAGGTTGCCCAGTATCAGCACTTTTATTCATCATATGAAGTTCTAGCCAGAGTAATCAGACAAGAGAAAACAATCAAAGGTATCCAAATGGGGACGTAATACATCAAACTATCACTCTTTGTTAATGATATGATCTTATATCTAGAAAACCCTCAGATTCAACCAAAAGACTTTTGGAATTGATAAATTCAGCAAAGTCTCATGCTATGAAATCAATAACTTTCATATACCTTACCAACAGTCAAACTTAGAGTCAAAGGCACAATGCAATTCATGGTAAAAACAAAGAAAATAAAATACCCAGGAGTGTTTTTTAACCACAAGGTTAAAATACGATTACAGGATTCAGAGAATGTAAACAGATGGGAAAAACATGTCATATTCATATATCAGCAGAATCAAAATATCCAAAATGTCCACACTACCCAAAGTGATTTATAGAGTCTATAAATACCAATGTCATATTACACAGATCTAGAGAAAATAATTCTGGTGTTCATCTTTTTATAGATCTAGAAAAAGTATTCTATGCTTCATATGAAACCAGAAAAAAAAACCAAAAACCGAAATAGTCAATGTAACTATAAGCAATAAAGAAGTCAGGAGGCTCACTTTACCAGACTTCAAACTATGCTACAAGGAAAAATAAACAACTCATGTACCCAAACAGCACAGTACCAGCACATAACAGAAACATAAACCTGTGGACCAGAACCCAGAACCCAGATATGAAACCATCCTCACATTACCATCTGATCTTTGACAACGAAGACAAAATATGCACTAGGGAAAAGAAACCTTGCTCAGTACATAGTGCTGAGAAAATAGGTTAGCCACATGTAGAAGACTGAAACAGGTTTTGTAATCTGACCACTAACAAAAATTAATTCACAATGGATAACGGACTTCTACTGAAGGCATGAAACTATAAGAGGTCTGGAAGAAAATGTTGGAAAAACTCTTATAGATATTAGAATAGGCAAATAATTTATGGAGAAGACCACAAAAGCAATTACATCAACAATGAAAATAAATAAATAGGACCTGATTAAATTAAAAAGCTCTTCACAGCCAAGACCACAATCAATAAAGCAAATAGACAACCTATAGAATAGGAGAAAATATTTGCATGCTGTATATCCAATAAAGGGCTGCTAAACAGAATTTACAAAGGACTGAAGCAAATAAGCAAGAAAATATCAAATGGCCCCATTAAATGTAGGCAAAAAGATGAACAGAAACTTTTTACATAAAGATAGTCTAATAGCCAACAAACACATAAAAAAAATGGGCAAAAGACATGAACAGAAACTTTTCAATTGAAGATAGTCTGCTGACAAACGCATTAAAAATGCTTAATGTCTCTAATTATCAGGTAAAGGCAAATCAAAACACAAAGGGATATTATTTAACTCCAGTAAGAATGGCTCTTATTAACAAGTCCCCAAACAACAAGTGCTAGTGTGGATGCAGAGAAAGGAGCACCTGTACACTTTGGGTGGGACTGCAAGCTAATACACCTTCTAGGGAAAGTAGGTTGAAGATAGCTCAAAGAACTAAAAGTAGACCTACCTTCTAGGTTTTAACCCAAAGGAAAAAAATATATTTATCAAAAAAAAAAAAAATTGTACTTGAATGTTTACAGTAGCATACTTCACAATTGCAAGGATGTGGAAACAACCCAGGTGCCTGCCTATCAATACATGAGTAGATTAGTAAAATGTGGTATTTATATACCATTGAGTAATACTCAACCATAAAAAAAGTGAACAATCTCAGTGGAACTGGAGGCCATTCTTCTAAGCGAAGAACTATTGCAAGAATGGAAAAATAAACAACACATGTACTCTATAATAAATTGAAAATAGTTAATCAACTCTTATGTGCACAAATGAAAATAAAACTCCTCAGAAATCAAGTAGATGAGAGGAAGGAGGAGGGGATGAATCAATTCTCACCTAACTGGTACTAAGCACACTTTCTGGGCAAAGGGAACACTTATGAGTTTGGCTTTAAATGTACAACAGCAAAACCAAATGTGTGTACCCTTGTAACATTCTGAAATTTAAAAATGAAGATATACCAATGGTCGAAAAACACATAAAATAATACTGAATGTCTCTAATCATCAGGAAAATTCAAATCAAAATCACAATGAGATATCATCTAACTCTAGTGAGAATAATGGTTCTTATTAAAAAGTCCTAAAACAACAGATGCTTCCATGGATGTGGAGAGAAAGGATATCTTATACACCATCGGTGGGTTTGCAAACTACTACAACTTCAGTGGAAACTACTCTTTGAAGATAACTCAAAGAACTAAAAGTAGACTATCCATTTGATCCACCAATCCCCCTACTAGGGATTTACCCAAAGGAAAAAAATATAGTTTGTAAAAAAGACACTTTCACTAGAATGTTTATATCAGCACAATTCACAATTACAAAGATGTGGTAACAACCCAACTGCCCATCAATCTGAGTGGATTAGTAAAATGTGTTATATGTATACCATGGGGTGCTACTTAGCCATTCAAACAATAGTAAACTAATACCTTTTGTAACAACCTGTATGAAGCTAGAGAATGGAAAACAAGCACCACATGTACCCAATATTAAGCGATCAACACTTAAGTGCATATATGGCAGTAAAACTCATTGGAAATGGAACAGGTTGAAGGGGAGGAGGGAATGAGTAAATTCACACCTAATAGGACGGAGGCGCAGTATCCGGAGCATACTTATAATGTTGACTCAAACTTTACAAAAGCAAATTGTGTAACTAAAATATGTGTAACCACCATAATAGTCTGAAATAACAAAATAAACAAATAAAATTTTAAAAAGGTAATTCACTACAATGCAGTGGAATTTATTTTAGGGATGTGAGGAGTGTTTCCCGAAGACCAGATGTGGAGACCATGGGAGGAAGAGCTGGCATAGGGTTTTTCACATCCTAATAAATAAGTGGTTAAGGCAGGAGAGAGATCTTAGCAGCTAGAAGATGGGTAGAAATGTTGAATGTGGAGGAGCCTTGGAAATAGTTACAAGCACCAATCAGAGGCAAAAGGCATCCAGGCAAGTCAAGGGAATTTTAGAGCAGAGATATTCAGTGTGATGTGAATCTTTAAGGAACTCTGTATTTATGACTGGTGGTGATTGTAAGGTTATCTGCTCCTACATGTGACCACAGAAGCACATTCACTTTTCCCCCAGAAATAGAAGATTAACTCTATTAAAGTGAGGACAGAGGATAAACATAAATTGTGCTCGATTACTTCACATATTGGTGCATATTTCTTATCAGTTATAATGGTAATGATGATAAAATATTAAAGAATGCTAAACAAAGCACTGGTTTCCCAAAGTTTACAGTCTGGACTTAGGCTTCCTGCATTTCTAATCTTGTTTTCATCACACTTACCACATAGCTATTGTTAGGGTAAGGATATTAAACATGTAAAAACATGTTTCCTGGCTCATAAATGATTCTTAAAAGTTTGGCTTTTATTTTATTAAAATATTAACTACATTCAAGTTATAAATTGTGGCACCATGAGTTTTCCAAAAGTAGGGCTGTACTCTATGGAAGTAACTTCATCCCAAGTATGGATTCAGTAGTATAAACTAGGGAGAACACCCTTATTCCCTCCTACAGAAGGCTTTTGGGAGTTTTGGAGATGTTAAGATCAAAGTCACCTTAGAGGATCATTGTAGACTATAGCCAGACAGAGTTGTTCATTGTACCACAAATGTAAGAACTCAGTTTGTGTTCTGATTCTGTTCTTGTAAGGGACATACTTGAGTCATACTACAGGTAATATTTATCCTATTGATGACAGTCCTCTAGTTAATTGTAATTGTTATTGTGATTCCGAGAGACTCTCAGCACCTGGAAGTGAATGTACCTCCTTTCAAGGTTATTCACGTTCTCAAATTACCTTCTTGGGATCAAACCTTTGGAGGAATTCTTGAAGTGGGGGAAGTCAGCTCTGGCTTTGACCCCTGGAACATAGAGGCAAAACAGGCAAAAACACCAAGCTGTGCCTCCCTACCTCTCTGTGACCAAATACCCCATTCTCTACTTACCTCCAATACTTTCAGTAACTTCTAACCAAGTTGACACTTCTGTGCTTAGCATGTAGGTCATTATAGCTACTATCATGTGAAAACATCTTGAGATGTCAGTATTTTCCCTGTTGATGGAATTTCTTTTTGTTTTTGATGTATATTCTTCGTAAGAAATGGCAAAATATAAGAAATGTTCATGAGAACCAATACGAAAGGTGTAAACAATAAACAATAAGAATTGCACAAGAAAATTGAAACATTACTAAATTTTTCTCTATTTTAGCTTCATACATTGATAGAAAGAGGAAAAAGAATATTTTGACATACAGTAGATACTTCAACTATATTCTGACAAAAATCAGTTGCTATTCTTTTGTTGAAGTAATGAAAACAGCATTTTGATTTGAAACTTCTGCTAATAATGCAAATAGCTGTGTTTCATGTTTCTTCACAGGAGTTTTATTTTTGAAAACAATTAATAATATCAAAGTGTATCTTTCCTTTCAAAGTTAGAGGGTTTATAATGGATTTGTATTCATATAATTTTTATTGTATATCAGAAAACAGAATAATTTCTCATTAAAACAGCAGGGGAAAAATAAAGAAATCTCAATTTAATTAAGGTGATGTTAAAGTTGATGTAGTTAGATATGCATATAAACTTTTCAATGTAAACTTCTGCATTCAGGAGTCTATGAGATGATGATAACATCTTCTTAGGCAAAAAGTTTTAATAAAGACATGAACCAATTTAGTATATTCCTGAAAGGAAATATTAAAATTAAGGGAAAGGAAGTATAAATAAGATTTATTTTTAGTGCACTATTTAAAATTGCTTTTTGTTCATGGGATGCTGTTAATGTCTTTTGAAAGAATGCATTTTAGAATCTTGAGGTCAAATACCATCAGTAAGAGTATTTTTCTAGTTGGCAAACAGGATCTTGTTAGCTTTTCTCCGTTCCTACTATTATCATTTTGCTCACAGCTCTCTCTCTTCCACCTGAGCTGCTAAAAAGGCCTCTAACTGTTCACCTTGCTCCCATCTTGTTCCCCAGGAAAGTGCTGAAACATAGAACTGAGAAAATCACCAATTGGCTTGAAACTTTCCAGTGATTTCCCACGACACTGAGTAAAATTAAAAATTTTAACCCAATCTACAATACTCCTTATTATTTCTACCTCTCCAGATTTCCTCCCTCTTGTTCACTAAGGTTCCCAAATTCTTCAAGTTATAACATTGTAAGACTTGTCTTAAGCTTTGCTAGTCTTGACCGAACCATGCTGGCTTGTGATTCATTGTCTAAACACACTAACCTCATTTCTGCCTTAGGGCCTTGAATTTGCTCCTTCCTTTAAATAAAATTTTTCCTTAGATCTTTACTTGGCTGACTTGTTCTTGTCCATTAAAAGAGAAACAATGTTCACTCTACCCTTTTTATTCATTTTTCATTGTGTTGTTATTGTTTTACTGTGAGTCCACATTCCTGCTTGTAATCTTCAGCTTAGCTGGTTTTCTGTTTTCAGTAAAGTCTTATTATGCCAAATAATCAGAACCACCAAACAAAAACCAAATATGCAATTAGAATATTGGCTCCTTAGAGGGATTTTTTCCTACTCCACTTATTTGAAGTCATCTTCCTCCTAGGATATTTTTCAGTATTGTTGCTTTAAAATAAATGTTTTATATTTAAATAACAAATATTAATTGTACACATTCATGAAATATAATATAGTGCTTTGGTACATGTTTACAACGTGTGCAGTGATTACATCAGGCTAATTAACAAATATATCACCTCACATACTTATTATTTTTTGTGGTAAAAATATTTAAAGTCTGTTTTAGAAATTTTGAAATATACAATGAATTATTATTATAGTCACCGTTGTGTAATGTATCATGAAAGTGTATTTCTCCTAAGTGAAACTTGGTACCCTTAGATCAATGCACTTGTCACTATCCTAAAATTACAGTCTTCTTCCTTCATGTTTTCCCATTCTTTTCCACTTCTCTCTTTCCTCCCTCTTCCTCTGTTCTTCTCTCTCTCCCTCTCCTTTTTTACCTCAGTACCTGGAATGGAGCTCGGCATATAATAGGCCTTTTGTTACTTTTGAATTTAAATATATAAGGCTTCTCTTTGAATAGGAATTCATACAGGCGTATTCTTTGCTGTGAAGTATTCTTTGCACAACTTTCAACTGGCTAACTCCAACTGAATTGTAATGCTGTTTCCTTAGAGATGCCTAGCCTGACCTTTACAATCTTTCATTGTTTCCTTTATTTTGCTTCATAGCACTTATGAAAACTGATATTTATGTTTATAGTCAGTGTTTCAAAGGGCAGAATACGTTATATGTGTATATATGTATATGTATACATACATGCCACAAGTGTGTGTGTGTACCCATAGCGGGTATGCTGTGATGCTAACATATTGAGGTACTGATGAAGGAATCTAAAAGGCTTTTCTTCTTTTCATAGGAGTGCCTGTGTAAACCAGGTTATAGGCACCTGCATGTGATTTTATTTTATGGTAATTTAAAGCCACCAAAAATTTTTATTAATAAATAATGGCGTCTGAACACAATATTGGCTAAGGTAAGAATACATTAAAGTGGAGTATTTCTCAGATGTAAAATAAGAAAGGAATATCTACCACGTATTGATTTTTTATTGAGCAGAAATAAAAATGCCTATAACCTCTATACCTTATTAACTTTCTGGTATGTTTTAGCTCATTTTATGTTAGGCCAAGTACATCCTCATACATTTTGAAATGATTATAAACCAATATAGCAGGATGCCATTATAAATCTATAAAGGCATACATAAAATAAAATCATAATTTTACTTAAGACCATAATTAATTAAAGATCTCAAACAAGCCTTTTCAATATAAGACTTAAAAAGTTATTTTCAGGATAACTTCAAGAATGAAACACTGGAAAACTTATTGCTTTTAATTCAACCCACTGATGAAAGGTTCACTGAACATACAGAAAGTAGCTTTGAGTGATATTGAAACTCCAAAGGACTCAGAAGCCAGAGGACCCAGGGGGAGTCCTGAATATGCCACTTTACTAGTTGTTTCATTTAAGGGATATTTTTTTCCCTTCTGCACTCAAGTTTCCTCACCTAAAATTGAGCGTAATAATATAACTCATGGGTTGCTGGTGAAACTTAACAAGATAATGTATGTGAAACAAATTTTGTAAGATATATTATATATATAAATGTTGTAATTATTTCTAAAGTGTTTTCAGTTTCATTTCAAAGGTCTCCATGTAGTTGGAAGAGTGTATGTCACAAGTGAAATATAGTAGAATCTCCATAGTTGACCACCTCTCTACATTGACTTCTTCTTTAAGTTGACCTAATTTTCATAGACCAGACATGTACTATACAGATCAGATCAGTACAGTAGGCCTAGTTCCTTATGTTGACCACTGTATGTTGACAAATCTGTTATAGTCCCTTGGGCAACTATCTTACAGAGGTTCTAGGTTCTATTATAGACACTAAAAGTTCAAAAATGCAAAGTCCCATCCAGGCACAGTGGCTTATGCCTATATTCCCACCATGTTGGGAGGCTGAGATGGGAAGATCACTAGAGCTCAGGAGTTTGAACTTGAGTGAGATGCTGTCTCTACTAAAAACAGAAAACTTAGCCAGGCATTATGGTGGGCGCTTGTAGTCCCAGATACTCAGGAGGCTGAGACAGGAGGATTGCTTGAACCTAGGAGTTTGAGGTTGATGTGAGCTGGGCTGTCACCATGGCACTCTAGCCTGAGCAACAGAATGAGACTCTGTTTCAAAAAAAAAAAAAAAAGCAGTTATCTTTGCCATTGAACATGGAAATGCTGACAGATAGAATGAAATGTTGGTGTCATAGGCAAAAGGACAGTACCACTAACCTGTGCATCATGCAAAGTCAAATCTGCAGACTTCACCATTACCCTGCCCCACTGTGGGCTACCAGGCAAAAATTTATTTATCTGTTTGCCACTATCTTCCCTCTGACTGCATGATTCTCACTATTTATATCTATGTGAATTACATCAAACAGGTTGTGTTGACATATGGTTGTTTAGATGGCTACAATTATTGGCCAGTTAAGGTACCAAAAACATCAAGTTTCAGAAAAAGGACCTAATTCAGAGGTGGGAATGGCATGTACCAAGCACAGAGACTTAGCCATTCAGAGAAATCCATAGTTCTTGTTAGGTTGAGTTCTTCCTGGACATTTTCCTTGGTCGATCTTCTATAACATCAGGATCTAACTATGCTGGTCTCAGTTTTCTTGAGAATGATGCAGATTAGGAAAATTTTCAAAAGAAACTAATGCATTCCCAGCTTTTAGAACATGAGTTTTTGTGATTTGGTCATATTACCAATAGTAGGGCCCTGACAAAAGGCATTCATTGAAGTCATGTTGTACCCTATGTAATAGGACAATCTTACTACATTAAGGAATGCAAGAATGTCCTGAGAGGCATAGCAAGAGTGGACCCCCACCCCGAGCCACAGTAAGTACCAGATTTTGCAATAGAGTTGTTTTTGAGGATGATTTTTTAAATCCCTATTATCATAATGAAAATTGACCCATTACATGACCACCCTTCTGCAAACTAGGCGTTCCTATTTTCTAAGGAGTGAGATCATGTGACTTTGGAGCTAATTAATACCAATAAATTTTGACCTTCATCAGGTTTCTGAGACTAGGCTCTTAATATATAATAAAACTACATTTTTACAGAATTTCTCTTATGATGCATATCACTTGAGCACTAAAGAGATTAATTGTAAAGCTGTCCAACTCTTGATGCCTTGTGATCACAAAATTTTGATTAAACTTACAGCCCAAAGTTTAGGAATTTAAGGATTGGTACATTTTTATCTCTGTATTTTCATCTATTTATAACCACCCTGCATATTTCTAAGAGTTTTTTTTCCATATGTTGAGTGAAAACTCATGTGTATTTCACTTAATAGGATTAATTATTATCTTTACACTAATTGTAATTAAATTCCCCTCAAGTAATTATGTAAGTTAACTTTGACAATTTACATATATGGAAGAATATTTTGTAGAATAGGGGTGTATTGTACCAAACACAATACAGAACATAAGGGTATGAACACAGAATAAAAGAACTCTAAGTTCTAACACATTAAGCTTTTCTTATGTGTGTTACTATATATCTAATTGAATATTCTGCTACTACATATATTACATCACCTGCATATGGTAATGATAATGCAATCCTTATGACAGTAGGCATTTCTACTAAAAATTACTCTTAAAACATATAACTATTTCCCTTCTTTAAAAAAAGGTACTAATATTCTAAGATCTTGTTAAATAGCCTTGTGCTTTCGAAGATAAATGCCCTCAAAATTGGTAATTTATATGCAAAGCAAATGAAAAAGCCTTTCCAGAAAGCATCTATCGTTGATTGTGCAAATTAAGGCTTTCTTCATTTATGAAGCTTATTGTTTAACTGTTATTTATACCTAATGGTTAGTTTATATGTTACTACATTAAGAAGTCAGTGTTCTGAAGATGCCATAGATACCGAAATGGCCATCTTTTGAAATTATGGGATGCTTCATTGCAGAGTCAGACTCTAATCTGCAACCAATTTGTGTCAGCTTTCTGCATAGAAAAGATCTCAAATCCTCCCTTAGACCAGGAGTCAGCTGAAGGTTTGTCTTGGTTTCATGAGCCCAGTGCAATTAGGCAGCACGTGAATGTGGGCCACATGCATTTATTGCTCTTCCTAGCATGTGTTACTTTGATGTGTTAGGTCGGAAGGCTCACTCTTTTCTGGGCAGCCTTCCTCCTGGGTCTTTATACTGCTTAGCAGTGGAGTCCAGACTTTGAAACACAGCCTAATTTAGAGGCAGATGCTGCAGCTGCTGCTGTCATTTCAGATGATTTTTTTTTTTTCACTTTGATGTCAGCTTAGAATCTTGGGTGTTGTATCAGTAAAGCAGCGTCTGCAATTCGCAAAATAGAAAGCACACCATTTAAGCTTTTGTTTCAGCCTTCAAATCAAATTTCAACACCCTCTAAACTATGAAAAAATTATAGTTGGGCAAAAATGTATGGAATTTTGCACACGATTAAGTGGAAGAAAGGTACGAATGAAGAGTATGTATCAGATTTGCTAATAGCTAATAAACTCTGATAATAAAATGTGTGAAATGTAAATAAAGTGGCCGTATGTTTCTTCATCTTGTTCCCTTTCTGTCTAACTAACATGGCATAGAGTTTTTCTCTTCTAAATGTTTGTTCTGAGTTATCTTGAAAGCCTTTTGGATTCATTATTAATATTTTGTTGTTGTGAACTATATGCTTTACCCTAGCCTGGAGCTTACTAAGTCCTTTGGGGACAAGACAAATAATAGACCTGTTTATCTTCATTTTCACTAATTGAAAATCCTACATCTGAGAACCTGCAAGTCTTATTAGCTTTCTACATCGGAAAAATGGCTTCAATATCTCCAAATCACTGAGTAATTAATACAAAGAACAGATTTGAAACCTAAAAGAAATAGCGATTTGGGAGTTAGTTACCAGTAAATCTATAGGACCCTACATGTAGTTTTAGCTAATGGAAGCCCAAAAATGCAGAGCAGAGACCTTTTCGTACTTTCCTTGTTGACAAGAATCATTTAGCAAGAAAGGTTATGAGAACAACAACTTCCTTGTGTACATCATTTTGCTTTTTCATGAAGAGTTTTGAAAGAGTAAACTGCTCCTGTCTATAAGAAAGAAAAAGATTTTTTTTTTTGTTTGATGTAATTTCACCTACATTTATAAAGAAAAATTAATGGTGACTATTGTGGTACATTGACATTAAGGGAAGCCTGAATTCTAGTTACCAAGACATATTTTTGTGAGGGTCATTTGCTTTTTTTTTTTTTTTCTTTCTCTCTAGAAATTGTCATTATAACATATTCTAAGAAGAGGTATTTCAGAATATGGCCATGACAAATTTTCTCTGTGGACAGGAACAATAGTAATTGTTGGCTGGGTGCTGGGGCTCATGCCTGCAATCCTAGCACTCTAGGAGGCTGAGGTAGGTGGATTGCTTGAGCTCAGAAGTTCGAAAACAGCCAGAGCAAGAGCAAGACCCTCATCTCTACTAAAAATAGAGAAACTAGCTGGGAGTTGAGGCAGGTGCTTATAGTCCCAGCTGCTCGGGAGGTTGGGAAAAGAGGATCGCTCAAGCCCAAGTGTTTGAGGTTGCTGTGAGCTATGATGCCACAGCACTCTACCCAGGACATCTGGGAGACTCTGGAGACCCAGGGAGACTCTGTCTGCCCCCCCCCAACAATGAAAAGCAATAATAATTGTTGATGAGAACAAACCAAGTTTTAAAAATTGGTGAATATTTATTTTAGCTTTATTTTAACATAAACCATTGGAGATAACCTAAATGTTTTAAAAAGTAACTAGTAAGATAAATGTTGTATAGACATTCAAAGGAATAATACACAGTCATTTTAAATGTTTATGAAGAATTTTTACTAGCAATGAAAATATCATAACAAAGCTAGATAAAATAATAAGAAAAACACATATGATGATAATAGTGACTGTCTTTGGTTAATTGCAACATAAGATCATTCTTCTTTCTGCTTTTCTGTACATTCAAAAAATTTATTAAGCCATAATTTATAACTTTTTATAAAGTAATAAAAGTACAATTATTTTAAAATACCTATTACATAAGTGTCTTACTATATGCAACAAATTGCACTTGCATGAACGGGAATTTGCTCACTAGCCCCGTTGTTTAACTTAAAAAATTAAATTCCATCCATTCATTTAAAAAATTAAATTCAACTCTCATTTTTTAGCATTAGCATGAATATATTAATGTATGATTGTATAATGTAAACAGGGCTCTTCTCTTTTTTTGCCATTTTTCCAATTATAGAGTTATAATTTTCACATTTTTTCTTTGATCGTGCAAAGTATTTCAGTACTAGATAGAAGTATTCCAATGTGATTAATTTTACTTTCTTATATTTTAAAAATTAAATGTTGGATTTAATTTGGCATCACCAAATTTGGCAATAATAACAACTATCATCCCTTGAAACTCATAAATGTGAAAAATTCTTTTTAATATTACATGTCACAAAATGATAGCTAATTTGTGGTATGGAAGACATACATGTTTATCTTGAAATCAAGCTAAATTTGAATAGACTTTCACTATCCAAAATAATACCCAGTAAGCACATGTAGCTACTTAAATTTAAATCAATTAAAATTACATAAAATTAAAAATTCAGTTCTCAAATCACACCAGTCTCATTTCAAATGTTAACTAGTCACATGAGACTTGTGCCTATAGTATTGGACTTCACATATATAGAATATTTCCAACATCACAAAAATTTTATTGGAAAGCACTGGTAGAGATAACGTACCTCTACTTTTATCCCCCACAGCAAGTTTAGAGAAGGAAATTTTCAGATGATTTTCTGAACTTTCCTTTTTAATTTTGTCCTTACACAGACATCTTCGAGAAAGAGACAGACAGACGGACCGCCTCAGCATGTTTTGTTTGCCATTTGTGTTCATGTACAAAAGAAAGACATATGATTGAACAATAGTCTGTACTAAAATAAAATCCATCTTTTAAGCCTTTGTTCTTACAATATATGCTTTTTTCAAAGCCCAGATGTTTCTTTCTTTCTTTCTTTTTTTTTTTTAAACACGAGTACAGAGCCCTGAACAAATAGAAAGTGTGGGGGAAAAACCTGGAGGCTACTAACCACTTCAAATGAAAGGTAAAAGGAAGAGGATGTATTATCAGAAGATAAATCTTACTAAAAATGTTATTTTAAATAAGAATAAGAATAAAAATAAATAATGGCATACATATTACACCATCTTTTAGGGTGTTGCGTATAATCTTGTGTAGCACACGCGAGATCTAAAGGAGTAACTGTGTTGAGTATTGTTCAGTTAGTAAAATTTGAGCTCAAATGAGAGATCAGAGTTATATTTTTAAAAAGCATACTTCTCTTTAAATCACAAATAAGATTATCCAAATACATAAAAGTATTATCCAAATACATAAAAGGTAAAAAAAGATTATCCAAATACATAAAAGTATAAACATGGAGGTAAAAAACCTTCATTATATTTTTGCATAGTTATTACATCATGTAATTGATGTGTTTATTTTTATAAGAATGTTTTTTTACTCTAAAAAATTGTAGCTAACATTATATCCTAAGCATTTTAAAAATTAAAAGTTCTTCATAAGAAATAAATTTGATAATTTTGTTTACATGTGGAATTTATTTAACTTTTCTATCACTTTGGAATATTTGGGTTATTTTGAATTTTATTTTAAATGATGTTACCCAAAACTTTTCTTTTGGTTGGATTCTTGTGCCCATCTGTTATTATTTCCTTAGCCTAAATTTTAAAAAAGAAATGTAGAATTGCTACATTACGGATTGCATATTTAAAAGTTTCTTACTTTTTACAAATAATTTTCTTACAAAAGTGTGTTAATATGGCATTAATATTTCATTTAACCAAATTTGTTTTAACCTGTTTATTCACTACTTTTCCAATAGCAGTGGATATGAATACCCATTTTCCTAATACACCATTAGAATATATATTAAATGTTATTTCCTCAAAGAGTAATATAATATGAACTAGTATGCAGAAATGCAACAATTTCCTTTCCCATACATTAATCCAAATTTCTTTAAAGTGTGTAACACATATTAAATAAACAATAGTATTTACTATAGCATTAATTTTCATTAAAAAACAAAATAATAAATATGTGTTAAATCACATTTATACCAGTAGAGTATATTTTAAACATAGTTTTTATTATATTGATGTTGAGTTTTTAAAAGTGAAATATAATAATTTTGAACTATAGAAGAATCTTCAAATTTATTTGGAAGACACTAAAGGGAAAAGATTGAGAAGTAGATCTGGCAATTATGCAAATTGTCCTGTTTCAGTGAATTTCATTCAATGAAGGCAAGAGCATGTTAGAGAACACATGAATGGATAAAATAGTATTACACTATTAAAATTCTTTCAATGTAGTTTATGATAGGTTTCAAAGAAAGTAAATGAGAAAAATAAAATGGTGGTGACTACAAAACATTGAACATGTTGCTCTGCAATCATCTCGAAGTCTTAAAGAACATTTTGGTAGTAGCATTCATTAAGTAGCAAGTATGTGGTAGATCTTGGGTTAGGCCCAAAGTCATTTGTTAAATAAGCGTAAGACGTGAGTTTTGAACTACTGCGAGGTTTTGTTCAGTGCACATGTTAAACTACTCACACATTGTGAGTATGTAATTTTGTCATTACTGAAAGGCAGACCTGTTCGTGGGGCTTCAAAGAAGAAAGAGTCTGACCTCAGGAAGCTTGCAATCCATTTATATATTATGGAGATACGACAACATGTGAACAAGTTTTATGATGGTTAATGTTCATGCAATGGTCCTGAGGTATTTGGGTAGTCTGTGAGGAGATTCTCTGGTCCACAAAGTCATCCAAGGAACCAGATTTCTTTTCTGTTGGCATTTTACCATCTTCTAGTATGTCTGTGGTCTGTATGGTCAATGCTGACACGTGAATAGCACATCTATTTTTTTTAGGACAGGAGCCACACCCAAGTGTTTCAAGAGTTGACCCCATAAGTTGCATATATAACTTTTGCTAATGTAAGAACTTGCTCACATCTAGTTGCAAAGAAATTTATGAAATGTAGTCTCAGTCTGATCAGTCATGTGATCAGCAGTCACCAGGAACAGGAGTCCAAATATTTCTGCCCATTCATCCTGAGCTCCAGTTTAGGTTTATCATGCACTGATTACTATTATATTTATCTGAATTGGGCAAGACAAAACAAATTCACACATTAAGTTTTATGAGCCAGGTTTATGATTTACAGATAAGCAGCTAGGGACAGAAGATGTCATATCCATAGTGAGCTGGTCCCTTGAAGGCCCAAACAAGCTGTCCAAGTTGAATAGAGTCTTGATTCATGCCCTACTTGCACCACAATTGGGAGACCATGAAAGGCAGCCTGCTCTGGGTTATATTCCTCAAGGGTGATGTGACTCACTGGGCCAACTTTTGAAGGATGGCTTGCTTTCAGGGGGAGAGAACAAGCCTGGGGCATTCTCAGGCTGTCCTCATCTTCCAAGATGTAACATTCCCAAAGAGGAACACTAAAGCTGCCCAGGCTAGTCAGGTAGTTCCTCCTTATCTTAGGATATTACATTCCCAGAAAATTCCATAGTTATTCTTGAAAACTTCAAGCAGGAAGGGGGGTGAGAGAAAAACTGAGTTGGTTTAAGGCCACCCGGAGAATTTTTCTGCATTTTTCTTCTAGCTAAAACTTAGTGGGGTGGCCATGATTTAATTTATGAAAATAATGAAGAAAAGAATGGAGTGTGGACAGGATTTCATATTCAACTAAACCTACTGATCCACATCTTCCCAATGGCATTAATATTTCATTTGACCAAATTTGTTTTAACCTGTTTTATTTTTTTCCCTCCTTTATGTTTTGTTATAACTTACGGTCCGTGTAATCATAGCTTTTTTTTTTTCTTTCTCTGTAAGAGCTGGAGGTGACCATGAGGTAATCTACTCTAATTATTATTGTGTTGTATTGATGAGGGTGATTAAGTTACATAAGAGAAGTTCATAGCCCAGATTTCTCCTGCTAGTTAATATGAGATCCGAGACATCAATTTATACCTTTTTAATTTCTTTTGGTTGATTTAGTTTCTAAAAATAGGATACAAGGTGAAATCATAAAAAGATACATTTATATCTTTTTAAATATAAATTTAGAAAATATATGTGAAAAGCTACCATTGATAAAAAATATATATATGCTGATTTGAGGTCTCCCATAACTTTCTTGGAATTTGTTTTTTCTTTTAAATTTAAATTTTATAATTGTACATCTTTATAGGGTACATGCGATGTTTCATATAGGAATATAAGGCGAATTAACCATATCACGGTAATTGGGATTTTGATTGGTTCAGAATATTAACATTTCTTTGTGTTAGGAACTTTCCAGTTCTTCTCTTTTAGTTATTTTAAGGTATTTCCTTAACTTATTGTGGGTTATAGTTATTTTGTTGTGCTATCAAATATTGTTCGTTCTAACTATCTAACTATATTTTTTCACCCATTAACCAACTCCACTTTAGACGTCTCTTCCAATATCCTTCCCAAGTATTATGTTAAGTGAAACAAGCCAAGCACAGAAGACAAGTCCAGCATGTTCTCACCCACGTGCGAGCTCAACACTAAAGACAATTCATCTCATGGAAAAAGACAGTGGAATTATGGTTTCCAACATCTTGAATAAATCTTAACCTATTTGAATTATCTATAATTTTTTTTTAAATTTCAGCTATAATTTAAAAAATCTTTTTTATTTTTTTGAGAAAGAGTCTTACTCTGTTGCTTGGGCTAGAGCACCATAGCATCATGCTAGTTTAATACAACTTCAAACTTCTGGGCTCAAATGATCCTCCTGTCAACACCTCCTAAGTAGCTGAGACTATAGGTACACAACACCCTGCCCAGCTAATTTTTTTCTAGTTTTTATAGACGTGGGGTCTCACTATTTTGCCCAGGTTGGTCTGAAACTCCTGGCCTCAAGCAATCCTCCCACCTCAGAATTCCAAAGGATTACAGGCATGAACCCCAGAGTGCAACCTAAAAATGTATTTTAGGTAATCTGAGTTTAGGGTTCTTCTGGATTAGAAAGCAATTTTTTTTATTGCCTTACATCCTTAGCACATCTGAATCTACATTTTCTTTTTTTAGTCATTGGTCATGGAAATTACCTTTCTGTATTACATCCAACTAGCTTATGAAAATCTAATTAAGTTATATAAATTCAGTAACAAGCCCAGTTCACATAAACTTTGTGGGTCCAAATATAATAGACTTCTATTAAACATACAATTTAATCAATGAAATAGATGTGGGAAGATGGGCTAAGACTTGTTTACAAGCTCAGTGCTTTATGTATTATGTGGATGAATAAGTACATTACACAGAGGGAATGGGGAGCTTTTAAGACTGCTTCTATTGGGTGATGCCTGTGCCTCAAAGGAGTAGGGTGCAGGCCCCATAAACTGGAGGTGACAAGTTCAAACCTGGCCCCTGCCAAAAACTGCCCCCCCCAAAAAAAAAATTAAGACTGCTTCTATGACAAAATGTAAAACCAAAATTTATACTTATGTGATCACTTGTCTTTTAACTTTGCCATTCCTTTCCCTTTTATCATCTTCATCACCATTAATCACTAAGAGCTTCATATAAAGAACACTGGGCTAGAAATTATGGAAAGCCTAAAAGTCAAATATGGTTGTTAGCTTCAGTGGACTTGAAATACTGTACAGCAGGAAATAAAGAACATTAAAGGCAGAGTTCTGACAGCTGGGAAGGAAATCAAGGATGAAATTTCTTTTCATATTTTTCCATATCCTTTCAGGTCTTCTAAGAATGCCATCATATTAATACTAATTTTATTAAAAATATCAAATTTTACATGATGCTGTTGATTCCCTATATCAAAAAAGTGACTAAATCTGTAAAGGTACTATCCAAGTATTAAAATAACCTAAAATGCAAACAAACTTTTATTTGTTTATATGATTTTCACAGAATTGGAAGCAGATTGAATGTTTGTTCAACAATGTGTAATCAAGTCCATGAGAAGCTGTTCTTTAATTTTCTTGGACAGAAACAAGTAGACCTGATTAGTAAATATCATAGTAAAGCAGAACTTGTGGTGTCTATGGATGAAAATGAAGTTCTTAAAAACCTCAGGCACTTATGACTAAAATAAATGAATAGTTAATATAAATGAACATACACATGAGGATTACATGGACTGTTATGCAATCATAAAAATAATTTTATGAAGAATTTAAAAAGTAATATTGAAAACTTTTGGGTATGATTTTTGGTATAAAACTATGAAATAAAATGGGCAATATAGTACAATCACAGCTAGGAAAAATAATTATATAACCATAAAAGAATATATGCTCTGAAGACTATTGGTGATTTTAATTTTTTATTTATACTTGTTACCAGTAAAAAATAAATGTTATTTTTAAAAAAGTATTATATGTGTTTTAATTTTTCCTGATTGTCCAAGTGCAGTGGCTCAGGCCTATAATTCCAGCACTCTGGTAGGCCAAGCCTGGTGATTACCTGAGCTCAGGAGTTCAAGACCAGCTTGACAAAGTGAGACCCTCAACTCTACTAAAAATAGGAAAACTAGCTGGACATCATGGCAGGTGCCTGTAGTCCCAGCTACGTGGGAGAGTGAGATAAGTGGATCACTCGAGCCCAAAGGTTTGAGGTTGCTGTGGCCTAAAATTCCACGGCACTCTACCAACGTGACAGAGTGAGACTCTGTCTCAAAAAAAAAAAAAAGTTTCCTGATCTACTGTCTAACAAATGCTATGTTTATAAGCTCCCAACAATTTATCCATATCTTGATGAGGATAAATTTCAGGCTGTAGCAGCTATAGGCTGTGGATGATTCATCTACTGAAAAGGACAAGGACAAGGCATTGTCATTATCAGCTCTCCACACCACATCAGGTGACTTATACTAAATTTATGTACCTTGGGCTGTGAACACCAGCCCCGGGGCTGTGGACCATTATGGGTCTGTGGCCTGTTAGGAACTGGGTTGCACAGCAGGAAGCAAGTGGCAGTGGAGCCAGTGAAGCTTCATCTGTCATTGTCTCCCATCACCTCCAGATGGAACCATCTAGTTGCAGAAAAACAAGCTCAGGGCTCCCACTGATTCTGCATTATGGTGAATTGCATAATTATTTCATTATATATTATCATGTAACAATAACACAAATAAAGTGCACAATAGAGGTAATGGCTCATCATCCCAAAACCATCTCCCTGCCCTCAACCTCTAGGTTCATAGAAAAATTGTCTTCGGTGAAACCAGCCCCTGGTGCCAAAAATGTTGGGAACCATGGCCTTAGAAAGTAATGTAGTTGGAAACATTTTTTCCGAAAAAGAATAGCCTTTGTAAATTATAATGAAATGAAAGATATGTTTACTACATATGTTTACTACTGTCTGTATACTACAGATAGTATAACTCAAAGTAGTTCTATTTATAGACTATAATATATACATATATTTTCAAATATGTGATAGAAAATGAAAACTTGACAACATTCCAGCTATCAACTTAATTCATTCTAGATTAGGCGTCCTCAAAACTTTTTAAACAGGGGGCCAATTCACTGTCCCTCAGACCTTTGGAGGGCCAGACTATAGTTTAAAAAAAAACAAAAAACTATGAACAAATTCCTATGCACACTATACATATCTTATTTTGAAGTAAAAAAAACAAAACGGGAACAAATACAATCACTCTACCTCATATGGCCCGTGGGCCGCGGTTTGAGGACCCCTGTTCTAGATGATCAAAAGTTCATTTAAGCAACTTACTCTGTAAAGGTTAAATAACACTTTTATATTCTACCTGGTAGGAAATTCTGTGGTAAGGTAATGAATTTCATAAGAGTGTATAAGAGAAAATGAAACTTGTAATGGGTTGCCCAAGTGTTGAGTAGGTAAGCAAAAAATAAAAAATTACTATCACCAATTTGTTTATTGCATACAGTTTAGTTCCTGTGCTTCACCTACATTCTTCTTGCCTGACTTTTGTTAGAAAAGGTCACATTTTGAGTAATTGGTTGAAGGTATAATTAAAGCTAATTAACAAGTAATGTAAGCAAGACTGCACAATTATAGAAATGATTTTTACAGTGATAAACTATAGCAGAAAGTTAGAGTGTTGCAGCTTCTAAAATACATTTTTTTCCCTAAGTCTCATTTAAATTGCTTACATGAGATAAAATCAAGAACAGGTATAAAATTATGCATGTATTTGACAATGCATTTTTTGAAAATTATTTCTCTCTCCAATTAACCCAATCATCTATTCCTACAAAATTTAAATGAACCATGAAGTTCATTCTACAAGTGAGACCACAGTAAGGGTATCTTTTTATAAGTAAATGAACTACATAGAATAATAAAGTCACTTTTTTTTTTTAGATCTTATGTCTAAAGTCTTTATGGTTTTAAAATGTTAAAACCTTTTAATGTAATGCTAACTTAATTAAATTATAAAACACAAGGAATCATGAATATGTGGAGGAAATTGTTAATAGAGGTGAATTTTAATATGCTATTCTTTTCACTTCTTTGAATTCTTTAAAACCTTATATACATATATGTATCTGAAATAATACTATCACTGATAGAAAGGTTTTCCTTGGAAGAAACTCATTTATATATTTACTTTCTATTGTCCTGACAGTTCCTGAGCATGGACTTTTTTTATTGCAAAAATTTCCCAATCACGCTTTCTCCCAAATAAGTTTAAGTGGAAAGAATCTCAAAATCTCTCTCTCTCTCTCATCATTCTATCTTTCTCCCTCTCTGTCTGTCTCTTCTGTCTGTTTTTCATTCTCCATTTATTCTCTCCATTACTGCTAAGACCAATGCTTTTCATATTCTATTCAATTCACTTCTTACATCTAACCAATCTCCACAGTCCCCTGATCCTCATTCCACTTCCACTTCTACTTCTTTTTGTTCAGACAATATGCTTTCTTATTTTCCTATTGTAGTAGTCTTCTAAATACTTCTTCCATTTAATAACTTTTCCCTAAAATCCACCCTTCTTTTTCTATGAAATGTGTCTTCTTCAGTTATAGTCATCTTCTTGCAGACTTCCATGACTTTCATGTACAATTTTGAGCAGAACACCCTGATATCAGTCTTTTCCACACTACGTTAGAGAATGTAATGATTCAATTATAATATTGAATGAATCTTCTTTTGTTCCTTGAAATGCTGTCATTTGAGCTTAAAGGCAGTTTCTGTTGCTGGTTATTGTATGCCTTTTGTATTCATATGTTTCTGTTAGTCACCCAGGGTTAAAACCACTGAACTTTTTTGACTAATCTAATGAGCCTTCTCTAGTAAATGGTGAGAACTAGACCCACATTCAGACATTTTAATGCTAAGCTATATGAACTTGCACAGTGTTCCTCAAACTTTAAGGTCCATATAATTCACCAGGGATCATTTAAAAATGCAGATTCTGATCCAGTGGACCTGGGGCAGGGTGTGATATCCTTCACTTCTAACAAACTTGTAGGTGATATTTATGCTGCTTTCTACTATACCATGGCACCAGTTGCAATAATTATCTATGTATACTTAACCCCCCAAAATACTACTTTGGCAAAGAAGCAGTTTAATTAAAAAAAAAACTTATAAAGCAACTTCAACAAGGGGTTGAATAGTATCTGTGTGTTTTCCTCAAAGATTCCAATTTGATAATGAACCCCCCCCCCCAAGTATGACACTATTATCATACAGGGCAGAATATGACATGTGTTAGTAGAAAGGCACAAAGGAAGAAGTGGTATGATATATGCTAATTACATGTAATTGAAGAGAAAGCAAAAAAAGCTTCAGAAAGTGCTTTAGTGCAGGTTACTATAGCAGAAGTCTATGGACTAGCTGACTTCAACAACAAACATTTATTTGTCACAGTTTGGCAGGCTGGAAAGTCAAGGTCAAAGCATTGGCATATCAAGTGGCCAGTGAGGGCACTTCCTGGTTTGCAGACAGCTCTCTTTTATTGTATCTCACATGTCCGAGAGAGATAAAAATCATCTCCCTTGTATTTCTTCTCATAAGGGTACTAGTTCCATTCATGGGAGTTGCACTCTTATGACCTCATCTAAATCTAATTACTAACCAACATCTCCTGACACTATAACATTGAGGGTTATGATTTCAACACAAAAAATTTGGAGGACACAAACAGTATGTTTATAATGTTCCACTTTTATCCACCTCAAAATTCACGTCCATCTCAAATGCATTCGTCTCACCTTAATAGCCTAACAGTCTTATCTCATCCAACATCAATTCTAAAGTCTAATTAAGTCCAAAATCTAAACTAAATATTTAAATCAGAAACGAGTGAGACTTCAGATACAATTCATCTGAGGCAAAATTCCCCTCTGCATGTTAATCTATGAAACCAAAAAAATTATGGGCTTTCAAAATATATTGGTAGGAAGGGTATAGGTTAGATATTCCCATTACAAAAGAGAGAAATAGGAAGGAAGGAAGGAAGGAAGGAAGGAAGGAAGGAAGGAAGGAAGGAAGGAAGGAAGGAAAATGACAGGTCCCAAGGAAGTCCAAAACTTAGCAAGGCTGAGCCTCTGAGATCTTATGGCTCAAGACTAGTCCTGTTTGGCTCACTGCTTTGACTCCCAGACCCACTAGGGCACTGATACTACCCGTCTGGCTAGACAAGTTAGGGCCACCCATTCAACTTGGCAGGGTGCTGACTGTTCTGGTATTGGAAGGATGTGGAATGTGTGAGCTCTTTTGAAGATAAGTAGAATTTTGAGCTGAAGGATATAGGTACGGCAGGTCAAAGAACATTCTGGATTGAAAAAATTGCTAGCACATAAGCATAAAGGTAAGGTGTGGTGAGAGACATTTGTAGGAAACACCAGGAAATCCTCTTTGGTTGTTCTGCTAGCAGAGTAACATATAGAAGACTATAGGAAGGAACCTCAAGACAACTGCAATTTAAAAATTTAAAAGTCTACGGTAGTATGAGAAGAGTCAGGGGTAGTTCTTATTCCCTTGGGTAAGATTTATTTGAGATCTTCACATTATGGGTGAGCACATATTTGAAACCAAATTTAATGTTTTCCTAGAAAAACAGCACACAAGAGTTAAACATTATTTCAAAGATTGTTCTTTATTAGTAAGGAAGCTAAATTTGAAACTTTTGATTTGGCTGTAACTAGGAATATAGACTCCGGGTTATTCATTCTCTAGTTATCCACTCATTTTCATAAAAAATTTTTTTACCAAAATATCTTGTTAATGCATGTGTATTTATGTGTAGACATATATATGTTTGTATGCACACATTCATAAAAAAACATTTTGTGGCCAAGACAGACAAAAACCACTGACCATGTAAGCAAATTATTTGATGACAATTATATGATGTTAACTAACTTCTTGTACAGTAACAGTGGTATATAGTTTTACAAGTCTAAAAGATATACCCTTTTCTACACTGGGCAGTGAAAATTATTCAGAAGATACCTATCCCCAAAGAATATTTGGACAAATTACTAATTTCTAACATATAGTTCCTGGAAATAATGTCACGTTTGTGTCAGTCAGAAATACTTCTTGTGCTGATACTTCTTGAAAGGGTTTGAGCACATGTAATGTACTTTGTCCTAGCCAAACTTTTTCAGTTTGATCAATTTTTAAGTGAATAGAATTTTATAGGGAGGTCATTATAATTTTCAAATGGCAAGAAAAGGGGAGTGTTAAAATTTTATTAAAATGAAATACATTAAAAAGTTTCAATCTCCCTATTTGAAAACGAAAAGAATTAAGATTGCTAACATTTTTTTTAAGTAAAATTTTTCAAAACACATGCCAATTCTAAATATACACATTTTATTTTTTATTTTTTCATTTTTCTTTTTTTTTAGACATTTATATTCTACATTTAGTAAGTTTCACATGTACCCTTGCAAGATGCATGTAGGTGTGATCCCACCAATCACCCTCCCTCTGCTTATCCCCCCTCTTTCCCTCCCCTCTCTCTTCCCTTTCACCATATTTTTAGGTTATAACTGGGTTATAGCTTTCATATGAAAACCATAAATTAGTTTCATAGTAGGGCTGAGTACATTGGATACTTTTTCTTCCATTCTTGAGATACTTTACTAAGAAGAATATGTTCCATCTCCATCCATGTAAACATGAAAGAGGTAAAGTCTCCATCTTTCTTTAAGGCTG
>CAUYPK010004871.1:0-74682 GCA_963574355.1 Loris lydekkerianus
TGAACAGCATCAATGTATAGAGTACAAAATTCTCCATCCATCAGTATATACCACGACACAGTAGAATAAATATTTATTGAGATATGGAGCTACAAAAACACATGACATTAAAACGGACAAAACTTTTGAAACAACCTAATAGATGACGACACATTAAAGAGAGGTCAAGTCACTCCCCCAATTTTATATACCACATAGATCATAGAATTTTTGTCCCTTATCTGTGACATCAACAACATGAGATAGGTGGAACTTGAATTATAGTTTCTAACGTCTTTTGCTTACAGAATGCCCCTTGCAGTTCCTTAACATTTAAGCTATAGGAGATTTATTAAACAGAAAACTGAGTAAAGGCTGGGCTGACACTTAGGTACTCTTTAGTATTTCATCTATAAAAAAATCTATAGACAGTGACTTCCTAGATGATAAGGTTGCACATACTTGAGAAGCCCTGTAAAGATTTTGATTAAATGATTCAATTCTGTTAACCATTTGGTAGTTACTAAAGTGTGCATGGCTGTGGGAAGCATCTGTAAAGATTTCAGTACAGTAAGTAAGGATTTCTGACCAAACGCCATAGGTCTTACTGAGTATAACTCAGCATAATCAACTGAAATCACACAAATTAATGATACTATTCACTATTTAGTGTATATGTTGAGATTAACACACTAAATAGTGAATAGTATCATTACTTTGTGTGTGTGTGGGTTAAGATATGGTCAGATATTGTGGGACCTAAAGCCTTGCCGTTTAAGAACCTCTTTTAAAAATACAAAATTACAAACAAAAAATTATTATATTAGTTTCATAGAGCTACTATCATAAAAACCCTCTATGTTTGAGGGTTCACTGTCGAATTCAACAAAGCACTAATGGGAAATATTTAAAAATATTAAATATGTTTTAATATTTAAAATATATTAAAAAACTTAAAAATAATAATACAATAATAAAAAATAGTACAAATAAAAATATAACAACTATTTATGCAACATTCATATTGTATTACATTTTATGAGCTCTATAGAGAGGATTGCTTGTAATGCCTATGAGAAGATGTGCATAGGTTATATGCAAATGCCACACCCTTTTACATCAGGGACTTGACCATACATGGATTTTTTTATCCAAAGTGAGGTCCGGGAACCCATCCCCCTCAGATTTTGAGCGACATCTGTACCACAGATTGCTATAAGATGGGTGAATTAATGGATTTTTTTTTTAATTTTTTTTTTTTTTTTCTCACCATTTTAGAAGCAAAACGTCTGAGATGAAGGTCCTGGCAGGGTTGTTTTCTTCTCCTGGGCTTGCAGCTGGCTGCCTCTCGCTGTGTCCTCACGTGCTCTCTCCTCTGCTCGTCTATGTCCTGGCCTCCTCTTATAAGCACAGCACCAGTCAGACTGCATCAAGGTCCACCCTAGTGATCTCATTTCAGTTTAATGGCCTCTTCAGACGTCCTTTCTCCAAGTACAGTCATACATTCTGAGTTACTTGGGGTTAGGACTTTAACATATTGATGTGGAGGGAGATACAACTCAACCCATAAGATTTATATACGAAAATGCATATGTACTTCAAATGGAAAAGCAAATCTAACTTTTTTTTTTTTTTTTTTTTTTGAGACAGAGTCTTATTTTGCTGCCCTGGGTAGAGTGCTGTGGCATCACGGCTCACAGAAACCTCCAACTCTTGGGCTTAGGCGATTCTCTTGCATCAGCCTCCTGAGTAGCTGGGACTACAGGCGCCCGCCACAACGCCCCGCTATTTTTTGTTGTTGTTGTTGCAGTTTGGCCGGGCAGGTTTGAACCTGCCACCCTCGGTATATGGGGCCAGCGCCCTGCTTGCTGAGCCATAAGCACTGCCCAAATCTAACATGTTTTTAATTAATAACTGTGAAAATGCCTCAAAAATTACAAAATCTATTTAAAAATTGTATTAATTAAATGTCTGGTTACTTCTTTTTACATTTTTTGGCTACAGTTCATGGATTGCCTCTCTATACAACCTAATTTTTAATAATATTTTCTCCATACAACCTAATATTTTTACAATATTTTGTAGTATTTAAAAATTATAATTTTTATAATATTTTCTACAGTGAGAATAGAAAGATAATTTTAGTCTTCCTGCATAAGTGATAGAAATTTATTATTATTATTACTGTTACTATTAAAAGTTTAAAAAACTGTCTTTAATCTATTCAACTTTTTATTGGTAATGTATAAAATTTGAAGTGATTGTCATGTTTGTGCAAACTGCTATCAAATGTGGTTTATTTGTGAGCTGTTAAAAAACTTGTACTGTTACTGCAGACTCATAAGGTGATAGATTCTACTTTGTGCAACTCACATCAAATCAGAACATTGAATCAACAGGGCATTTTTAGTTGCTTCCAGTATATTAATAAGCACATTTCTGGCAAGAGGAAGTATCTCCCTTCACGTCACTGAGAACCAACTGGTCCTCCCGGTGTGTTCTTTCACCCTTCTGACTATTGGTAGAATTTTCATCAGAATTAATTTCTGTTTCCATACACTTTACCACTGCTTCTGTCCTCCACCGGCCTCATTTCCATGCTAGGTATTGTGGGACACATTCATGTCACATGACTCCTGGCCTTACACATCTGAGTCAGAGCTGGGAGAGTAGAGGCCTGGGGCCCTCGCAGGTATTCCAGGAACTCATTCATCCACGGTGGTGGCTGGCGTTGACTGAAGTGCACACCACAGTGACTGCAGACCACGCAGATGTATCCCGCTATGCTCCTCTAACTGTGTTCCCTACTCAACTTTCCCTCACCAAATACCAAAACTGCATGACTATTTTAACACAGCCGCACAGGAACGTGTGACCGAGGGCAGTGAGAGTGGAAAGGCAGCAGTGAACTCGCTTCTTGGTCCCCTTCCAGGACTCTGGAAGAGGCCAGTGCAGAGGAGGTTCCTTGAAGCTTCGTTTCTTTCCTTGTAGTGCGTATGCTTAGCAGTATTTCTGCTACTCTGAGCACTTGCTTGGAAATAGTTTTTCATTCCTTCCCTCTCCCTCTGTTATTCCGTCTGTCTCTTCCTCAAACATTTAGTGCCTCCCATATTCCAAACCCCACGTGGAGGGGTAAAATATGTAGGTGTTATCTATAGCATAAGGTAGAAAGTGAAGGGTAAACAGGTTGTGGTGGTTCACCCCTGTAATCTTAACACTCTGGGAGGTCAAGACAGGAGGATCACTGGAGTCCAGGAGTTCAAGGTTGCAGTGAGCTATGACAATGCTGCTGTACTCCAGCCCAGGTGACAGAGTAAGATTCTGTCTTAAAAAAATGGAAGTGATGGGTACCCAAAGCAATTTAAAGATAAACTCTACTGGATATCCAGAAGATTTAGGGGATGCATTCAGCTGAGTGTCCAGGGAAACCTTTATGAAGAGGTGGCATTTGATGTGACTTAAAGGGTGGCCAAGATTGGATTGGGGAGATGAGGACAGGGAAAGGCAGTCCAGAAGGTGGGTGCTGCATAGGGTGGTACTTTCACCAGATGCATTCTGTATCTATAGCCTTTATAGGTGTTTTGGTTACTTGGCCACAGCAAAAACAAAACCAGTGAACTAAAGGAAAGCCTGGTTTGGCGACCACCTCACTTTTTTGACTTTCCTTTAGTGTTTACGTCTTTTTCCTTTAGGGCTTAGGGGTCAAAACATCTAATCACATTTCTGTTCTGAGTAGTTTTACCTGACAATGTGTAAAGGAATTAAGCCTTATCTAATTCACCAGAAATGAGCTTACGTCAACTCTCTCACTAAGATCCCGTGTTTCAATATATTAATAATATACCTATGGACGAATGAGATTGATTCCTCAGTGACATTTAGTGGTCTGTTAAAGCTCCACTTTTGACTTTCTTTTCCCTCTTGGCTAGTTCTCAGCTTTCCCCCAAATTTGTTTTCAGATTTTTTTGTCCATCCCCCATTTGCTCTTATGTGTTATTTGTTTATTCTGGTGACTCTTCTCTTCCCCAGAAGACAATCTAGGCATGGTCTTCTTTCTGACTTTCCATGACCCAGGGGGAGAAGAGTCTAACAGGTGTCTCACTCACATGCATCTCAGGCAAGAGGTGGCCCAGCACTACCCAGTGTGGCCCAGTGACAGAGCCGGTAGGGAGGTTTGAATGGTCAGTCTTGGCATGGTTCTTCCAGGTCATATAAATCTCTCAGCTATTTTAATCTTTGTGAACAGGTATGTTGTTTTCAACATAGGGGATTTTGAACCATTAGAGGACAGAGAACTGTGTAGCAGAATATACCAGATGTGCTGGTAGTACACACAGGCATCCCCCAGTCTAAACAGAGCCCAGACAGACCAGCTCCAGTGTTAAGAGTGCTTAACACTCTTCTTTACCACAGCCCTGTAAATGCTGTGTATTCATTTTGCGTGGCTTTCATCCCTGTTTTTGTTATAATTTGAGGACCAAGTAAAATGGCGACTAGCTCCTGACATTACTGGTTATACGTTAAGTTATAATGGTGGCAGATAGTATCCCTGTGAGGTGTGTAAATATAACTTTATGACAATGGATATCTGTATACCACGTCCTGTGGAGTAATAAGAAGAAATACTACACAAAGACTGGCTCTCTATTTGCAGCGAATGAATACTTTCATCTTAAACACATTTAGAGCCCACATAATTTTGCTCCCCAGGGTGATTTTTCCAGATAACTTATTCTAACAGCATGGGTGTAATAAAATAAAGTCAGATGGGATGAGGAGGAGCATGCTAACAAGAGCATCCATCACCCTTTTGAAAAATGCAGGTAAAGGTAGTCACGATATTTATAAGTAAAATGGCAGGGACGCAATTGAAAAGTATTTCTGTGCATCATTTCCAAGTTATTCCTCAAACTCACTGGTCCATCTTTGAGGGACGCCTCTTCAATATGTTATGTAATGTAACATAGAGCTCTTTCTTTCTGCTCTTTTGCTTTTGGTCATGGGAACTTAATTTGAAAGCTTTTAACTTTCCAATCTCATTTTGTTTTCCTTTGTTCTAGGCGTGGCTTACTCTCTCTGCCATAGAACTATCAGATAAACTGCATAGTTGGATTAGACAAGCCCTGTGTTCCCTACTGCAATCAATCTAGTAGTTTAGCACAAAACATATTTTTAAGGGTATCTGTGCAAAAGACTGAGGGAGAAATTGTTGCATAAAAGTGTAGTTACATAAACCTTAATGAAAAGAGAGCACCAGGAAGCACTTAGTGTCTCAGGCTCTAGAATCAAAGCTTTCTTCATTTTTGTTTGTTCTCTCAACTCTTCAAGTGATCACCCTGATATTTTCTTAGCCAAGTTAAACTTTAGCACTAGACGGGACTTTAATTTTCTCATTTGTTCCACAGACATCTATTGAGCATTGACTATGCACCATGCCCTGTCCCTAGGTGTTACAGATACAGAGATAGAGGAAACACAGTCCCTGCCCTCAGAACTTTCAATGGGAGAATTAATAGGTGAGGAGATTATGTCCTGGAGACATTTGCTCAAGGTCATATGGGTGCTTTTGATCCTGTAATCCTATTACTAGGCATCTACCCAGAAGGAAAAAAAAAAATCATTTGCACTGGATTGTTTATTGCAGCTCAATTTATAATCACCAAGATGTGAAAACAACCTAAATGCCCATCGACTCAGGAATGGATGACAAACTGTGGTATATGTATACATGGAATACTATTCAGCCATAAACAATATGGGGATTTTACATCTTTTGTATTTTAACCTGGATGGAGTTGAAACACATTCTTCTTAGTAAAGCATCACAAGAATGGAGAAGAAAATATCCAATGTGCTTAATACTAATTTGAAGCCAGTAGATGGTATAATACACACCCACACAAGAGGCAAACTCAGTTCAATTCATAATGGGGGGAGTGGGATGGAGGGGAGGGGGAGAGGGGAGATGGGAGGGAGATTGGTATGCTCCCACTTAATGGGCACAGTGTGGGGATATATGGCACTCCTACTGGGGCTGGGGTGGGATACAACTACAACAGAGACTCTACCTAACAAATGCAAACAAGGCAGTCTAATTCCTTGTACCCTTACATTAACCTGAAATAAACTGTGAGAAAAAAACACAGTAGGGACTAGAAAGAGATCTCCTAGCCCACCCTCTAGTTCTGATTCTCCTCAACCACTCTATTTCCCTAACCTGGGTCATAGCAGAAGATTTGCAACTAGACTGAACTATTTCTTGCTCCAGGTTGCAAACTCAGGGACTCCGTGTTTAAATTCTATGTTTAAACTATGTATCTCGTGTTCAATATTAATTTCATAAACATTTGGAAGTAGAAAGGTGAGATTCCTGACATTGCTAAGCTTTCAGCAACCTCCAGTCATACATCTGGGTTGCTAGAAAGGTTTTACTTCATGATAATGCTTCCTGGAAACAGATTACAAAACTTGAGGTTGCATCTAGACAAACACTGAGAGTTTGGATGTGTTTCAAAAGCCCTTTTATTTGAATTGTGAAGCATAAATCTCATGCGACAGCTTGTTCTCCAGAGGTTACCAGTACGTTTGGTTCTAGTCTCCCGACAAATATTACGAGAACAGCCTTTGTCAGATTATTTTGGCACACTCAGACCGGGTGTTCTGAAGCATGTGAGAGCTGGACGTGTGCGTTTGAGGGAAATACAGACAGCGCTAATTGAGTTTCTTAGAAGCTCTGCTTTGCATATGTGAGGGGTGGAAATTGCTGCAATAATTCAACATCCCAGATATCATTCCTGATACATCAAAATCTCGAAGTCTTGACTTTTGGAATTTGATTCAGTGAGACATTGGAGGATGTTCTAGGGTGTAGGAGAATGATGTGTCCTTTAGTTGAAATAACATTAATTCCTTAACTTAGCATCTCCCAAATGGCACAATAAGAACTTGGTAAGTGTTTGTTGAAGTGAATTCTAATTCCCAATTTGAGTTCAGTGTTGGAGGACCTTCCATGGCCAGCCAGGTTAAACATGCAGTGCTGTGGGACGAAGGAAAGAGAACTAGGCCAGATGAAGAGTCCTAACTATTTGGAGAAGCTACTCGCAAGTAAGGAACTTGGGGGGGTGTGGGGGATGGGTGTGTGTGATTTTGGATTCATTGTGCGTCTACAATCACCTGCTCCACCCCTCAGTGTCTGAATCTTTGCAATGAAAGTTGAATGGATGAAAGTCACCTTGCAGGATGAAAAGCTGGCCATGCAATATGGCATCTCCTTTATAGCAGAAATTTTTATATGGTTTACACTTCCTGGTAGAAGGATTCTCACTGCTTGGTGATTTTTTTTTTTATTGGATAATTCCATTTTTTTATTTGTTCAGTGAGTCAATACGCAGGAGAAAAAGCTATGATCTCAAGTCAAAGATGAGTCTGCATGTCTATACCATGACAGAGATTATTGATACCATAGTTTGTTTTTTCTAATTACAACTTCCCACACAGAAATCCCTGTCCTTTTATATGATTCCTGAGAAAATGAAGGCTAATGCCTTTTTTAGAAGCAATAGACCATACTGTTAAAATAATGTGAGTGCACACTCATTCTTATCCCAATTTATTCTAAATGAGAATCTGAAATGAGTGTTCCAAATCTTGCCATTCTCAAGAAAGGAGGGTATATTTGCAGTGGATTTTTTTCAGTAGGTTAAATCTAAAGAAGTAATTAAGATTCCACATTTCTTATTTGTAGAAAACAGTATTGTACATTTCCTTTGGATGAGAATAAGAAGATAAAGGAAGACTCTCAAATTGCAGTCTGTGTGACCTGTTTTTGAATAAACATCATCGTATTCCCCAATTATCTCCACAGTACAGTGTGTTCTCCAGCCAGAGAGAGAGTGAGAGACTGTCAGTTAGAAGTAGCTGAGAGAAGGATGCATGCACTATGGTATACATTATTCCATTGTCCTCTCAATAATTTCCTACAATTCAGGAAGGGCATAATGGGGAGGATTACACAGTATTTTTATGTGATTTCATAAATATCAAATTGCAGTCATCAGTGAGAGACACACGCATAGCAAGGAAAACAAAATGAGGAATGTTGTGTTCAGCACAGTAATAGGGCCCCTAATACCAAAGGAAAAACAAGTCATTAGTTACAACTATTGAATGGAAGTGGTCTAATTGGAGCAGCAGGATAAGTATCCCATTTTATTATGGCTTTGTTATATGTTTTGCAAGACTCTTCGGCTTGCCATTAAAATTATTTTCTACAGCAGCACTATGAGGACTCAGAATCCAGGAGCACAACTATTATTTTATTTATTCCCTTTTTCTTTTGGAGTTAAAGTTGACAGCAAAGGTAGTTTCAGATGGCCTAAATACAGACACCACACTTGTGTTAATTCACATGGGACCAGGCAACTTTGCACAATAATTGTGCCATTCAGCCTGTCTATTAGAAACCCCCTTCTTTCTATATGGCCTGGGATTTGAATTGGACACCTCTGATCCTCAGCCTGGCCTGGCTGGTTGCTGAATGGCGTGGACCTGATCATTTTTTCTCGAAGGAAGGCCTGTTACCATCAGAAGCAAACCGCATCCTTGCTTTCACGGCAGTTAAGGTTGATAATTATTGGTGATACGTTGGCATCTGCCCTCTCTTACTTTCATACTTGTATTCATAAGCCTGAAGTAGTATTTAAAAGAAGGCCAACATCCCCACTTTTTAAGGGAATAGACTATTTTCACCAATGTTAAACCCGAGGCTTACTACAGAACTCCAATAATTGAGTACCCTCCTTCTCTCTGCGCCAAGAAATCCGCACAATTAGTTTCCCATTTTAGACATGGGACAGTGACTCAGTGTGCACTGGAAATATTATCACTGTGTTAATTTTCTTGTGTGGCTCAGCTTAATGTTAGAGAAATGGGTAGTTATAAGTCCAGACGCTATAAAGATGGAGCTAAATATGCTTCTAAAAATAGGATGTTTGGTTAACGTTTAGTAGTCAACAACTTTCCTGCAGCCACACACAGTGCCAGACTAAGAAATGGAATAAATATCTTTACGGTGCTTGGTAAAGTTGCCCTTTGGGATATTAACCTTTTAATACCAAAAAATTAGAATATGTTGGCTTTATCTCGTGATATGGCATGATGGGATCATTGACTCAAAGGATCAACAAGTGGGAGGAAATGCCATGCTGTGGGTAACAGATGACAGAAAAAGGACCCAAGGATTGCCAGCTTAAAAAAATGCCAAAATGTCAAAAGTATAACATATAGTTAGTCCCTGATCACTAAACATATTTTCTTCTAACCTCAGTATAAGAAGAAAGTTCTAAGACTTAACAACAGATGAAAGGGAAATTTTGATCATTACTGCTTATGTTCCTTTCAGTATAATAAATGCCGGGTGCTGGAAGTCAAATGTCTATTAGTCTAGATTGCATTTGAATCTCTGAAATCATTAAATTTCAGAGATTCAAAGTGTTCCAAGGGCCACAAAGCCAGGTTGTGGCAAATAGTAGAGAACTTACTACACTTTCTTCAGTGCATTTTTACTCTTCTGTTTATCCTTCAACTCTAAGACTGTCACTTCTTCACCTTTATGCTACTAGATTCCATTAAGTAAATGAATGAACTTAAAGACTTGACAGCTGGAAATAACGTCTCCCCACTGGGTGACTCGAGAGAGATATCACATCACTGAAGACATACTATTAAATATAAAAATGTGAGAATTGTACCTCTGTGAAACACTCTGATATTCTTATAGGAAATGGAATGTAAATCTTTGTAGATTCCTACAAAAGGAAGCAAATGTCCTTGAACACGTTTTAGATAGAGTATAAGGCACCTCAAAGGGTAAAGTGATGCCTCCTCTCCTGAAGCCATGCAGCTTGGGATCTTGGCAGACCACAGGACAACTACACCATCACTTTAAAGCACCCAATGTTTTTGCAGTGAATGAATTCAATACTTACTTTCTGAGTGTCTCTATGTGCTGGACTTTGTGTTTGGGGATATGAAAAGCTTTCTTTCTTTGAATAAGTTGCAGTCTATTGGGAAGAATGCAGTGATAACCCAAGTAACTATAACACTAGATAGAACATAGTACTAAGCTAGATATTGTTAACTGAAGAATGATGAGGTTTATAAATTTGGAATGCAGGATGTTATTTTTCATAAAGGGTTGCAACCTGCAGGTGGCCATTCTGATAGGCTTGGAAGTGTGGCCTCCAGCCAGAAGCCGGAAACAGGGACTTTGATGAAGGGATAAAGGAAACAGGAATTAATTTCTAAATTAATTCCTGAGCAGCTGAACATAAAAACTTATTAATCTTTAGGAAGAATCACAAATATTTGTAAAAGGAGAAACATTGATGTGCAAAATTAAGGTTTGTGCTGTTTTGTAGGTCCCATGTTCAAGAAATGGTGGAGGTAGCACCTTCTGAGGGTGGAGTTTTCGGGCCTCGGATAGCAAAAGGTGAAGCATGGGACACAGAAACCCTCTGGGAACAACTTCCAAGAACACTCCGTGGTCAGTGGTCTCTTAGCAGGAAGGAATGCTGGTCAGTTTTTGTGTGGAAACCACAATAAATGGAGAAGCATCATTAGGCAGTTAATGGAAATCAGGAGTGGAGCAAGCCTTTGCAAAGGGCTGGTTGGTTTGGTCCTCAGGGAAGAAAGCCTAACGGTGGATGGCAAGAGATGGATAATAAAGAGGTATATTGACCTTCCATCCTACCATGACTGGGATTTCAGTGTTTAGGGATTCTTTGGGGTCTACTTGGCCAAGAGTGGTTCTGTTCTGTCATCTGAAGAGTTTAGAACTTTATTACTCAAAATAGATAAAAATCCTTGATATTTAAAAGAAGGCTACAGATTTGTGGGTGTTGATTTTGTAGCCTGAGACATTGCTGTATTCCTTGATCACTTTTAAAAGTTTTGTAGTAGAATCCCTAGTGTTTTCCAGATAGATCATATGATCTTTATAGATAATTATGATAAGCAGAATTCAGAATAAAATATAACAATGGTAAAAGAGAGAGACTGCATTTTGAAATCATATAAATATTTTAACTAATTATAGAACATAATTAATTTTATAAAATATTCTCTTAAGCTTAAAATCAAAATGAAATAAATGAACCTACCTGTGACTTAGTCAAAGGCATAAGTACTTCAAGTGACTTTAAATTTCTGAAATTTGCTGTACAGTTCTATTGAGTTGTATTCTAAAATGATCAAAAATAAAAATATACCAAAATTGTAAGTTGTTCACAGTAAGCATATAGTTTATGGAGTTAATGTAAGTACATATTGCTATTCCGATACTGTTGTAGATGGCATAAAGGTGACTAATTATGTTGGTGCTATAGAGAACCAGGATTTTTTAGTTTCAGAGAAGGAAGAGGAGAAATAATATTTGTAAGGCTATATAAAACCCTGAATTCCTGAACTCAGTTTGGAAGTATTAATATTATCATTAACTCATATTAAATTTATTCCTTAAAAATTCTGTTTCTGAGCTCTTTCCACTGGAAGTACCCAGGGACAATTATCATTTCAGTAGCAAAGATCATTCATAGTGCTCATATTGTAAATTCTAAGTACAATGTTTCTCTAAAAGGAACTAAAGTTTTTTGCAAAAAAGCCTATCTTGTACAAAAAGAAAAAAAAATACACAGGAAGAACATGGAAGTATACATTAAGTATAGTATATGTCTCAAAGACTTCTAAAAGCAAAGTCAAAATTATTTAGGATCCAGTACAAGGAGAATTCCTCCAACCAAAGATGAGACAAGTTTTAGCTTCAGGCAGAAAATGCTGTTATCAATTGAAACCCCTGTATTTAAACCCTTAATATTATCATAAATTAAGAAAATGATGAATCCGTTGATCATCTTTGGAAGATGCTATGTGTCCAACTCATCAATCAGAAAATTTGTAAATAAAGAGAAAATATCAAGTGTTTGACTTGTATCTTCTTGTTTTTCCTAGTTGTACTTCAGAGCAATCAACCAGATGATGAGTACAAATTTCTCTTTAGAGTATTCTAGTTAATAAATTAAAAAGAAACAATAAAGAATAACATAATAATTTTTAACATAAATAAGAAAATGAATAATCATTAATTAACACTAGCATCACACAAACAGTGATAACTGGATTCTATGCATCTGTATCTTATTAGAAAAATATAACCTAGAAAGAAGTGGTGCTAAAAATAAATATAAGCCATACAAATCTTGACATATCTATTTATTGCAAATAGAAAGAGAAAAAACAATGAATGATATGATGGAAATGAATAAGAAAATTGCAGGCTCTGAGATGCTCTGTGAGACCATTGACCTTCTGGACTCAATTAATAGCAGCTAGGAAAGACAGAACATGGAGTGAAAACTTCTAGATTGAAAGAGATATAAGAGCTAGATTAATTAATTGCAGCCTAAAGACCTTATTAGGTTGTGATTTAAATCAACTCTACAAAATACTGTGAGTTTATTTACATAGGACTAATATTACAGTCCAGAACAACTACAGAAACTAAAATAACCCATGACACTGTTAAAAGAAATTAGAGAGTCATTATGTAAAGACCCACTATTCTTAAAAGAAGAAATAATACCTACTACTGATATTAATCTTTGTTAAATGCAACACTTAAACATTAATAGCTACAGTAGAAATTGATGCAACTGCTTTGGAAACCTTTTCAAATTATCTTCTAAAACTAAACATATATAATACCTATTACTGAGTGCTATGTGAAACACTCTAAATGTCTGTCAACATTAGATAGACTAAACAAATGAACTGTTTTATAGTTAGGCAGTAGACTATAAAAGAGAAATGATAAAGAATGCATTATTGCTAAATGCAATACCATGATGGATTATTGTTCAATGCATACCATGGATGAAACTGAAAGACATGTTGAGCAAAAGAAAGCAAGCACAAACGAGTACAGATTGTATAATTCTAATCATCTGATGATCAAAGCCAGACAAAACTAATGTAGTTACATATGAATGCAGTAAAACTTCCATAGTTGACCACCTCTCTACACTGACCACCTCCTTCAGCTGCATAGAAAGTAAAGTACATGTATGTATCAGTGCACTAGTCCTCATTCCTATGTTGATGACTTCTGTATGTTAACCAGTTTTTTTACTGTTCCCTGGGTGGACAAGTAACAGAGATAGTAATATGTAGCAGCCTGTATAGCCTATGGCTAGGAGGAGTGAGAGTTATAAGAAATACCTGTATAGCTCAAAAATGGAACACCTTGCTGGAAAGGGCATACAGAGGGATTTAGCTCTCCTAATAAGCATGAGAGCTCGCTAGATGAGAGCACTGGTGAATTGGCAGTCTCTACATCTGTAGTATTGAGAGAGGCATGCCATTAGCCCTATATTAGGCTGGAGGAGAAGGCAGTCAGGAGCATAAGCATTCTATCATGAACTAGCTTACTCTGACTCTGTCTCCTCTTCTGCCTGCAGAACACCAGCACAGCATCTCTCTGCTGAGTCTTTTAGCTCTGCTAAAGACTAAGATCTATCTTTCTAAGAAGACTGCTTTACTCTTTCTAAGACACACTCTCTCTCTTTCCAGCTAAAGTAGATAGCCCTCAGGCATATAAGAGACCTGAGCAAGGTAACTTAGCAGTCCACGTCCAGGACCTACTTAAGCTGGGCCAAGACCTGGCCAGTCCTGGGCCTTGACAGTAATATTTTATTGATGCCACATGAAAGAGCCATCTTAACAATGAAAATATTCTTTAGCTTGCTGATTACCTGGATATATGCATTTAAAAAGGGAATAAAGTAAAATAAAATGTAAAATAAAAAGTAAGATAAATTATGAATTAATTTGGGAAATCTGAATTCTGACCAGATAATTTGATTTAAGAAGCCATGTCAGTTTTAACAGTTGAGATAATGGTATTATTGTTAAATAAACAGGTTTTTAACATTTAAGGATAACATATTCACTGAGTTACAATATTTGAAGCTAAAATCATATAATATCTGGGGTTAGTTTCAGAGCTCCCAAATATACAAAGCATCAGTGACAGAATTGAAGGGAGAATTGAAGTGTTAACAATAATAGTTGGAGATTTCAATAATCCAAATTCAATGGTGTTTAGAAGAATTATACAGAAGATCAACTAGAAAACAGTAGACTTCAGCAACACTAAAAGCCAGCTAGGTTTGCTAGATACCTAGAGAGAAGTCCATTCAACAAAAGCGCGAGAAACATTCCCCATGTGAACCGTATGCTGGGCCATAAAATAAGTCTTAATAAACTCAAAAGACTTGAAATTATGTAAAATTTGTTATTCCAGCCACAGGGGGATGAAATTAAAAATCAATAACAAGAGTAACCTGGAAATTCACAAATATTTAGAAATTAAACACATTTCTAAACAACCGAAGATCAAAGAAAAAAATCACAAGGAAAATTAGATCAGATCAATTAAAAAAAAAACAAAAACAAACAAAAAACTCAAGATATTGAACTAAAACAGTACTTAAAGGAAATTTATAGCAGTGGATTTCTATATTAAAAAACAAACAAACAAAAAAAAACCTACCGATATTTATAATTTTCCTATTTCCCTGACCCAGGCAGCCCTGGTAAGCACCTTTCTACTCTTTGTTTCTATGTATCTGAATTTCTTTCTTTCTTTCTTTTTTTTTTTTTTTTTCTGGATCCCTCCAAATACAAAGTGAGATCAGGCTATGTTTTTCTTTCTGTGTCTGAATTATTTCACTTAACATAATGTCCTCTAGGTTCATCCAAGTTGTCATAAATGGCAGAATAGTTTTCTTTTGAAAGCTAAAAAATACCTAACTGTACATATCTCCATTATCTACACATTCCATTGTACCTATACCACAACTTCGTTAGCTGGTCATTCAGCAATGGACACTTCAGATGTTTTTGTATTTTGGCTATTGAGAATAATATGGAAAATTTTGTACCAATATAACTGGATGAAATGAGCATATTTTAGAAAGACACAACCATAGAAAAAGACTCAAGAAGAAAAAGAAATCTGAATAGACTTGGAACAAATAAAGAAATTTAGTTGGTAATTAAAAAAAAAAAATCCTTGAAAGAACAGTCCAGGATCAATTTCATTACGAAATTTGACCAAACTTTTAAAGACAAAATAACACCAATGTTTCATAAAGGCTTCCCAAAAAGTGAATAGGAGGGGACTTGCTAAAACCCATTGCATGAGGCCAGGGTTACCCTATCATCACAATCAGAGAAATACATTATGAGAAAAGAAAACTATAGACTAATATGTCTTATGAATACAGGCCCAAAGATTCCAAACAAAATTCTAGCAAACAGAATCTAGTAACATATAAAAAAGATGATATACTATGACCAAATGACTTATCCCAGAAAATGCTAAATTGTCCTATACATAAGGCCAAGCAACACAGTACATCAAATTCATAGAATACACCTACAGTGCCTCTTACAAGGGTACATGTGAAATTTACTAAATGTAGAATATAAATGTCTTAACACAGTAACTAAGAAAATGCCCTGGGGGCAATGTTAACCTGTTTGATGAAAATATTTCATATTGTATATAAAACCAGCACATTGTACCTCACGATTGCATTAATATACACAGCTATGATTCAATAAAAAAATTCATAGAATATAAGACAAAAATCCCATAGACATATTGATCAATAGAGTACAATTGAGAGTTCATAATAAGCCAGCCAAGACCATTCAATGTGGAAAAAAACATAAGCATGGAGTAATTAATCACATAATCCAACAATTTTATTTCTAGTACTATACCCAAATGAATTGAAAACACACATTCATGGGAAACTTGTACACAAATATTCATAGTAGCTAATTCATAAGAGCTAAATGAATAGAAACAACCCAAATGTCCTTCCATTGATGAATAGATAACAAAATGTGATATGTTCAATGAAGTGTCATTGGGACATAAAAAGGAAAGAAGTACTAATGTGTGTTTATGAAGTTTGAACATATTTTACTAAAGTGACAGAGCTGGAAGCAAAAGGACACATATCATATGACTCTATTCATTAGTACATGATATTCCGAAAAGGCAATTCATAGAGATGGAAATAGGTTAACAGCTGCCAAGGCCTGCAGGGAGGGGTTAATTGAAAGCCACCTATAATGGCTCTACTATTTCTTCATGGTGATGGCTGAATCGACCTAAAACTAAAAACCAGTGAATTGCATATGTTAAAAGGTTAGGATTTATGATGTGTGAATTACATCCCAATAAAATGGTCTAGGGTGTTGGATTCTGGAATGCTGTAAACTAAACAAGACTGCTAACAAATAAATCACTTAGGAAACATGGTGATTAATCATTAATGCATATTTCCATTGTATTATTTTAATGTCTATGTATTTGGAATTTTTCATATTTTTCACTATAACTTTTTTTTTTTTTTTTTTTAACAAAAGAAGCCAGACATTATTTGCAGAGAGGGCACAAGACTGTATAAATATTTAAATTCCAACATGGTTCCTAATTTTGTAATACTTACACTATACTAAATATCTAAACAGTGTTGAAATGATGTAGCTAATTCATTTAGAAATGAACTCTTTTCAAATTAGCCAATAAGTACCTAGAAATCTGGATTCTGAAATCTAGAACTTTATGTTCTGTTTATCATTATGTATCTGTTTATCTTTCTATCATCTTCTATCATCCACGTAGATTTTAACTGTTTGGTGTGCTGGCTTTTTTACAAAAGAAATTTCTCTGTACTACTTTCCACCTGTGAGTTTAAATAACACTTGATGGAAAGTATATACTGTATTTTTTAAGAAGCTTCTTTGCTTTGGTCTTCTATGTTTGAGAAATTAAAGAAAACTTTAGGCTGGTAATTAAAATCTAATGGAACAAAAAGGTGACAAGCATTCTGAGAAAATACTTATGTACATCTAAGTACAAAGATAAGTTGTTAAGTATAATTATAATGTAACCTAGTAATGAAGTCACCTTGTAATTCAGCTGATCTTTAGCTACCTGTATTATTTAAATATATGGATTAATGAAACATTTTATATTTTCTGAAAGTGCATACTTTTAAGCAAGTGTGGTGGGCGCTATTTATGAAAAATTTATTTGAGCATCTGCCTGCTTCCAAATAGCCAGATGTTTTTCATTAACTGGCAAAGCTCTCAGCAAATTTAACTTAATACCTTTAGCACCCATGGGCAGACTTTAATGTCTTTCTCCTCAATAACCAAAACCAAGCAAAGTGCATGGCAGCTAGATTAAATATGTAACCCCATCAAATATTACCATGAGTCTATGGCAGAGGTGTCCTTGTATCACTTCTTCAGTAGGCACATCTAAACAATGTTTGGAGAACTCTACTCTTACTTAGACTATTTGTATTTTGCAGAATAACACTGGAAATGCATTCCTAAATATATTTTCTTATGATATGATTATCCAAATTATATATGAATGAATGACATAGTGAACCTATTCTGAAAAGGTAAAACGAATATTATTCAGTACCACTAGTGTTCTAGGTACACAGCTAACCCATATTTTTTAGAGCAAAAGAATTATAAATAACCCGAGACAGCAATTTTAAAGTGCCGGACTCCAGACACAATGAACCTGAGTCTCTGGAGAAAGGCTCCAAAATTGCATAAAAAGAGAAAAACATCGTGGTATTTCAAATTTTATATAATTATTTTTCTGCTTCTGACAAACATGCAAGTAAGAAAAAAGTTAGAGATGAAGACATAAAACCTCAAATTTTATATATTTTAGACTCCAACCTAGTGAATGGCAGATCCAACTGAAAACAAAATCCTCTGAGTTGTAAATTACATAAAAATTAATCTCTGCACACCTAAATTTTATGTCTTTTTTTAGAAGTAGCCTTATGTAGTCTTTGTATCTGTTTGTTTATAATTACACATATTTTTTCTTTTAGGAACAAAATAAAACACCTTCTAGCTTTGCAAGGTTAGCTAAGTTCTTTCTGTGAGAACAAAAAGAAATGTTGGCTTTCAACTTCAAGTACCGACATAATTAATGAAATTAGAAATTGGAATATACTTTGTTTACTTTGTCCTTAAAGCTTGCCATTTATGTTCAATTCTAAACTCTTAAACTGAAATTTAAAGAATATAAGAAATAAAAGGTTAAAAATAATATATATTAGCTCTGAGAAATAAATATAACCATTAAAAGCCCAAAACCCTGATATATTTCTCTACAGCTCAATTTTGCAAAACAATCAAACAAAAAACCCCAGCAAGTTAAAAAGTATGACACCATTCATAATAATTTTAACAACACATAACAATACTATCTGTGGTTTTTTAATTCATACATTTTTATTAGGCTTATACAACGCAATAAAAAATATTTGCCAATTTCAATACAGTAGATTAGTGTTTTCCTTGGAAGATGACAAGTAAAAAGTTCTGAAAAGATTTCTAATATATTTTAAAATTCCATTTAAAAACTCCAAATTACACATTGCAATACTAACATTATTAAATCTGGGTGATAAATAGAAGATATTGACGACATTTTCTTTTGTGGTTGTTGTAAATAAAGCAAGATCATTCTCCTGGAGAAGGCAGTTCAACTTTAACTTCTCATAGGAAAAACTTGCTCTTTAAAACAGTGAAATTCCTTAATTCATCATTATTTCGGGTTAGACTCGTCATTTGCTTTTCACAGTTGTTAAAAGCTCTAGATAAACCAAATGATGTTAAGATTTGAGCATCACACTGGATACTGGAAAGACCCACAGGTGATCGTCAGGAGTCCAATAGTAACCGTAGGAAGGATTTCAGGAGAAACAGGAACTTCTGCACCAGACTAGCACTGCACGTAAGCACCCACATACAATTTTCACTTCCTACAGATAATTTGAAATAAAGCAGGCCCTTTGTCAAAGCACAAAGATATTGGGATCATTTCTACCAGCTGCAAAAATGAAGCAGCTAATTTGGAACTGCTGGGATTGTTATGAGCTCATTTGTCCCTCATAGCAGTTTGGTCCTTTGCTGAAACAATGTGTCCCTTTCACAGGGGTAGTCAGTTTAGACACACATCACAAAATATAAAATAATACCTGTGAGTGGACCAGTACGAAAGAAAATTGGTGTCATTGCAGTTGGAGAATAGTCTATCATGAAGCCAGAGGTGTGAGCAAGAGACAGGTCATGCTGGGACTTGCAGACAAGTTACTTGTTATTTACTCGAATAGTAAAGGAAATAATCCTAGCAATGTTAAGAAAGAGAAAGATGCAGACACCCTAATTCATGGACAGATTAATTCATTTGCTGAAGATCACATAGGTAAAAACTAAAGAGCTATCTAAGTCAGGAAAGCTTCACTTTAGAGTTCATAATAATAACTACACAGTCCATTAAAAATTTATAGATATGTAGGAAGAGAATCTGATGTAATGATTTATATGGGGTGTAAGGAAAAAGGGAATGTCAAAAAAGCTGTGAAACACAAATCATATGTTTCTAGCTCTGTAAAGACAAATTTCACACATTTTTTTTTGCTAAGATTAGAAAATATATACATAATACCAAGAAACACACGGGGAAATCAAAATCAGAAAATGAAATTTAGTTTGTGGATTCTTTTGTCTGCTCCAACATTATTTTTTATAGGCCATGTATTCAGTAAGTGAGTAGTTTTCTGGTTTCCAAAATACGAACAGATGACAGCATTCCTATTTTTAAATTTCAAGTCAATTTGAAGATTCCACTGTGGACTCATTTCTCACATTGCCTATCTTGTAACTTTTAATTTGAGGGAATTAAAAGCCATCAGACTGAAAGTATTCCTACTTCATTCATGTTCTTTCACAGCTCAACCCATTCATCCACGTGTGTCACTTCTACTGTGTATGTTGCTTGGATAGCCCTCTCCTTTCCAGTTCTGCTACATTTATATTGGACTTTCTAAAGCAAAGCAAAAATCACCCTTATCATTCCTCTCGTCTTCAGTATAGTCTTTCCAATCATCCACTGCGTTCCGGACAGAATTATGAAAACTTATTGTATTCCCCACCAGGCCCTTCCCTCTCTGGGCACAGTTTATCTCAGCCTAAATCCCATTGTCCCTTCCTCCATGGAACATAGGCTCTATTCACAAACCATTTCATGGTTCATAGTGCTACCTCACACAAAGCTTTCTAAAGAAGTGACGTCACATTTACTGTGCAAGTCAAAAGCTTTACACAGCAGTAGAGAAGACCCTGGGTAACTAGAGGTTGTGATTTCACACCACTGTTCACCTCCCTCTTGGTGATCCAACACTCCCAGAATTCCATCTGTCTCTAGAATACACCAACATGCGCTGTTGAGGTAATGACTAGGGCCCCTCATGTCTGAAAAGTATCACCCCTACTTTCAGTTTGCTTTTCCAGTTTGCTCATTTCCTTACCTTCAGTTTGCTTTTTGCCCCTATATGCTTTCCTCTTTCCACCCTAACTGAAATATCTCTACTCCCTGGTCTTCCTTACACTATAACTTCCTATCCCATCTTCACTGCAAATTTCATTTCACTTTTTCTCTCTTTTCTTTTCCACTCATAAACTCTTTTTTTAGGAGAAATTCTGAGATATTTCAAGGACAAAAATAATTTCTTCAGAGCCAGGACTACCGCATCTCAGAATCCTTCCCTTTAAAAGGCTGGTTCTTTTTTTCCCCTGTGGTATAATGGAGTCCAGGAAGGATGGACCAACAGGGGGCCTAGAAACCTTTAGGAAGCAGCCTAAGAGGAGACAAGAGACTGAAAGTTTTAAATCAGCCTCTACTCTAAAGGTCAACATGAAGGATAAAACAACTTTCTTCAATGCCAATTCATTTCACCTGTATGAAAAAGCTTAAAGAAACTTTGAACCAAATATCAATGGTTGATAAAAGCTGTGTATTTTCCCATGAGTGCTTTATGCTCCATATGTAGAATTGCTGATCCTCTCACATACATAACAGACATTATCATTTTCAATTTTGAAATTGAAAACTGATGTTACCAAAGTGTATTAAGTGCCTAGGTTAACATATTTAATTGGAAAAACTGGAATTTGATTTCAAGTTTGACTGCCTTTAAAGACTACTATTTCTACACCACATAAATATTTATAGAGGAAGTATATTCATCTCTAAGAAAGAACTGCGTATTTGGAAGCATGTAAGTTCAACATGGAATGAAAAGTCATTTCTTTCTGCCAATTAGGTCTATATTTATACCAGGAGGGAATGATGACATTCATAAGCACATAAAATTAGAGAAAAAAATGACTCATTTTTGGCAAGAAATATTATGGAAATTTTTTTGTATATTTTTTGGGAGGCCTATAAAACAACAGAAATTTATCTCTCATTTTCTGGAGACTGAGAAGTTCATGATCAAGGTGCCAGCAGATTTGGTGTCTGGTGAGGGCCTTTTTCCAAGTTCATAGATGACAACTTCTTGCTATGTCTTTCCAAAGTAGAAGGGGCATAGGTCTTTTTTGGGGGGTCTCTTTTTTTATTATTTTAAAATATTACAGGGGTAAAAATGTTTTTGGTTACACGGACCACTTTTGTTATGCTTGAGTCAGGGTTGTAAAAGCGCCCATCACCAAAATAGTGTTTATCCTACCTGTTAGGTATATTTTTGTTCATTCCCTTCTCCTCCTTCCCCCTGCTTGATATCCACTGAGGTTTACTTCCCTCTACGCACATGTGTGCTCATCTGTTAGCTGCAACTTAATAGCAAGAACATATGGTAGTGTTTGTTTTTCCAACCTTTAGATGCTTTGCTTAGGATCATTGTCTCTAGTTCCATGTAAATTGTTGCAAAAGGTCTTAATGCATCCTTCTTTGTGGTTAAATAGCATCCCATAGTATACACAATGTGTACCTCAACTCATAAATTAGTGGACACTTGGGTTGATTGTACATCCTTGCAATTGTGAATTGTATTACAATAAACATCCAAATGCAGGTATCTTTTTGATAACATTACTTCTTTTCCTTTGGGTAGCTACCCAATAGAGGGATTACTGGATCCAATGGTAGGCCTACTTTAGTTCCTTGAGGAGTTTTCCATACTGTTGTTCATAGAGGTCCTACTAGTTGGCAGTCCCACCAATAATGCATTTGTGTTCCTTTCTCTCAGTATTCATGCCAGAATCAATCTTTCTTGGACTTTCGAATAAGACCATTACTTCTTTGGTAAGGTGATATGTCATTGTGATTTTAATTTTCATCTCCCTGATGATAAGTGATGTTGAACTTTTTTTCATGTGTTTATTGGCCATTTGTCTATCTTTTCTGGAAAGGTTTCGTTCACATCTTTTGGCTGCTTTGTATATTAATGTCATTATAGCACTTAGAAGTCAGAACTGTGAGTCCATAACTAAGGACCTTGATGACTCGAAAATAAAATTCCTATAATTCTGTAGGTAAGGCAGTTGTTATATGAGGAAGTAATTCAAACCTCTAATCCTTTCTCATAATAATTTCATGAGCCTTTTGCTTTACTTTTGCACATTATTCTCAATTATAGCTTAGGGCATCAAACAAAATATATAAATTCATTTTTGATAGAATAAAAAAGTCTAAGGGAAAAACAATGTAAAAAAAGTTTCCTTTTAATGAGGAACTATAGGGGATTTGGGGAAATATGGAAAATTGAGCAATTGCATCCAAATTCTCTCCTTAGGATATTGGCATGGGAATACCTTATATAGTGAGATAATAGAAAACTGTATTAGTGCTAATAATGAGGGAAAGAAGATCTTCAATTCCTATAAAAATCATTTAGTTTATTTTAACATAAAAACATTGTCATAGCTAAAGAAAACATATCAGATCATACTGTTTTAAGTGAGAGAAAATTCATGAAAATACAAATTTTTGCTTGAGACTGTTGTTGTGAATAGGTGGGATAAATTTCAGAATAAATATTGGGTGGCACCAATGTTTCTGAAAACTACCTTAGATGACCAAACATATGCCTGGCACTGGCAGCCATGTTTTTGTTTATTTGTTTTTCCTACCTACAAGCTGCTCTAACAAACAAGGAAAGGACACTTTTGAGCAGAGAATGAAGTATTGAAGTAATAAATAAAAACAGGGAAACCAAACTATGATGAAGCCCATTTCAACTCACCAAATAAGTCCAGATTTTTTCTCTTAAAAAAAAAAAAAAAAAAACCTAAAATAACCTTTCATAAGAAAATTTGTAGTGGATCAAATCAAGAAAACAATATGTCTCTATGTGTGTAAAAAGAGAGAGATCATTTCAAATACTATGGCACCATCTTTTTCCGCCAGAACACAAATATTTGGAAAAGAACAATAGGGACTATCTGGATAAAAGTGAGAAAATTAACAACATCAGTAGAAAAACATGGATGAAATAATATCAGACAAGAAAGAAGAACCTCTATACAATAAAAAATAAAGGAAGAGAAATAATATATATAGTTAGGTCAAAATAGATTTCTGACAATACGTTAAACATTATGAATAAGGAAATTCTTAGCCACATATTTTTTTCCTAATTTAATTCTGCTGTGGTCAGATAATATATTATATAAAATTTCAGTTATTAGAAATTTATCAAGACTTAGTTTATGATAAAATTTATGTTTGATTTTGATAAGATAATTGTACCATATACAGTTTATAAGAATATATACTCTGTAGCTGTTGAATGTATGTTTTTTATATAAGTCAATATCAGAGAAATGAAAACATACCTCACAAAAAACTTGAGCACAAATATTTATAGCATATTTACTCATTGTAGCCAAAAAAATGGAAATAACTCAAATTTCCATCAATTGGTGAATGGATATGTAAAAGGTGATGTATCCATACAATTAGACATTATTGGGTAATACATATTGTGCAATCCAATTTATATGAAATATTCAGAATTGGTAAATCTATAAGAGACAGAAAGAAGATTGGTGGTTGCCTAGGGCTGGGTACAGATGGAGATGAGGGATAGGGATTGATTGAAGATAATTAAAGGATTTCTTTCTAGGATGACATAAATGCTCTGAAATAATACTGTTGTGATGTTTGACAACCCTGTAAATGCACTTAAAAAACATTGAAATGTACACATCAAGTGAATAAAAGGTATGGTATGTAAATTATATCTCAAAAATACTGTAAAAGAAAAAAGTTAGTTAGGCCAAGTTAATTGATGTTTTGCTCAAATATTCTATATGTTTAATGTAGACTTGTGAATTTTTATACGAATTGCTTAAAGAAAATATTTATATTTCTAATTATGCTTTAGAATTTGTCTATTTATTTAATTTTTCTAGTTTGTTTTACATATTTTGAAGGTGTTTAAATAATTTTTAAGTAATTTAAATAATAGATTAGTTATGCAGCTACATACAGCTTTGAATGTATCCAATGACTTAAAAATGCTGTAGAATTTTTGTAGTTGACAACCACTCTACATTAACGATGTCCTTAAGTTGACCTAATTTTCATAGACTGGACATGCACCACATGCATGTATCAGTACAGTAGGCCTAGTTCCTTATGTTGACCACCTCCATATGATGAGCAGTTACAGACTCTTAAGTATTCAACTTACAGAGGTTCTACAGTATATACAAAATGTCAAGTCTGTAAAATACAATATACTGTACATTAATTTCTAATTATATTAGTGTAATACTTAGAAAAACAAGAATAAGTTTTTAAATATGTGAATTTTGTCAATATTTGTACATTTGATAAATACATATGTATTAAGATACAGAAAGAAACAAATAAAAGTTCTTAACAGAATTGAGGTAAATATGTGATTTGTAATTTAAATACATTAGAATATTTTTCATTTAGGAAAAAGGAATATTTTAATCATGCTTTAAGACCCTCAAATTACCACAGTTTTACATGCGTGTACCAATATGTAAAGAACTGAATCATTAAATTTCACTATAAACTCTATGTGTTGTTACCAGATTTTCTTTCTACATGTGATTGGAAGAATGAACCCATGGACCACAGATCAATGGTTAAGATAGGATTTGTTAGATAGAGAAAATGATAAAAGGAAGGAGACACCAGAGCTTCTGGCAGAGGGAAAGACCCAAGTGAGATGTCTCCACATGGGTCGTTTGTCTCGGCGCATAAGGTCTTAAAAATTACATTTGGCCAGAACTTGGTTGAAGGGAGACACTTTTCATTGTTCATGAGTGTATTAAACTAATGAATGCACTGGGTGTTCCGTTCCGAAGAACCTCACCCCTTGCATGACATTGTCCGGGTTTAGGAAATGGGTGTTCCCTTGTCCAGCCCTGAATAAGGAAACATTATATAAGTACTCTTGGCTGTTATATTCTTCATGTTAAAAAGAACAATTTTAATTAATAATATAGTTTCTAAAAGTGTAAGGAAAACACAAGAAACGTTAGATTAAGAAGACCAAATTAAAAATCAACGATCCTTGTTCTACCATCATTTCTCAAACATGTTTTGATCTATGCCCTTTGTTATATATGTTAATACCTTTTAAAATCTAATTTTATTTTAAAAATGTAGGTTTTTACCTTCAGTATTACATTTTGAATATTTTACCCATGTTATTAACTATCATATTTTTATAATAATAATAATAATAATAATACATTTAAAGGCTAGAAACTGTTAAATCATTTTTGATTTTTTAAACTATTTTGAAATAACAATAGACACTTTTTCTTAAAATTATTTTTTCTGTATTTAGTTTTTATATCCTAACTTTATTTTTTTATTAAGTCTTTTGTACATAGATCATAAATACATTTATGCCATTTTCAGTGTGTTGATTATTTGTACAAATTGGAGTGCTTACATCATACTTTAAATTGCTTTCTTAATCTCCAGTTCTTAATGAATAATTGCCAAGGCTTAAAAGTGTACAGTGTTTTATTATGGAAGTGTCTACATTGAGTGGAACTACAGAGTATGCCTGTATTGATAAAAAAAATTAGTTATTAATAATTTGACATTAAACAAGCACCCTCAACATTATAGAATTGTTTTTTTTATAAATTTATTAGCTACTACTTAGATTAAACTTCAAACCCACATATCAGTTAAATACAATCTTCCCTTTTTTGTTTCTGTAGATCAGTGGTCTCAACCTTCCCAATGCCTCCCAATGCTGTGACCCTTTAATAAAGTTCCTCATGTTTGACCTTTTAATAAAGTTCCTCATGTTGTGGTGACCCCCAACCATAAAATTATTTTTATTGCTACTTCATAACTGTAATTTTGCTACTGTTATTAATCGTAATGTAAATATCTGATATGCAGGATGTATTTTCACTGTTATAAAGGGTTTGCAACCCACAGATTGAGAACCACTGTTGTAGGTTATCATTAATAGAACAAAACTAGTGGGTTTTGACACATATTTTGAATCCAGAGGATATAATATCATTATGCTTTAGATAACAATATCAATTTTGGTGACATAAAAGATTGGCATTAACTTTATGTTAGATCTATAAATTTACTTGTGGATATTAAGCCAACATTAAAGTTAATAAAATAATTTTTAAATAATGTAATCACTATAATTTTTTGTACATAGATAATTCTAATACATACTGACATTGAAATTTAAACAGGAAAAAAATAACTTGGAATATTTGGTGAAACTAAGTCTGTTAAATAATTATGATACTAGCAGTCACTTATTAAAATTAAGATTAATTCTGTTTCAAAGTATTTAAGCATTCCTTCATACATTCTTTATTAAAAAATGAAATATTTATGTAAATATGTCATTAAGACGTTGCTGCTACCAATGATAGACTTACATTTTACTAAGATTCACTTTTAAATTTATTAAAACAAAATAAATTAATCTCTCATTTTATACATTATTGATAAAATTTATTGGCGTTTTAGAATGACAGTAGTGTAAGTGATTTTATGGTAAAATTTATTTTCTTTTGATTTATTTTAAATAAGTAATATATTAGAGGTGACAATAGACTAGATAGCTATATGAAATGGGAATGGATTATTTGCAATATATTAAATACATATTGGAAATTGTAGTAAAAGTTTTAAGTTCCGCTGTATTACTAAAGTAAACCATATAAGTACAGAGAAAAAACAATACTGAATATAAAAAAAGTGCATGGCCTGGAGACATGAAAATTCAGGTTAAATAAATTTAGGGTAAACTTTTACAAATATATACAAGAAATTAAGTAATATCATAATACATTGTTAGGAATGTATGTCAATATTGTTCTACACTGTTTTGTAACATGAAAATAAACAGCAGAATCAAAAGCTATTGATATTTTTTGTGAAATTCTGAATGTTCGTTTTGTGAATCTTGTTTTAAAGTCAATGATATTAAAGAGAATTAACATCTACACTCATCAAATGTAATCACATTTTTTAAATGTAATGTATTATTGATTAATTATATGTATATACTAAAAAAGAAACTATGATAAATGTTTAACTAAAGGTAGTAGAAATAAATTATTATGATTCTCCCTCACACTAATGCACTGCTTAGCAAGGTAATAGCAAACATTATACTTGACCATGAATAATTTCTACATATTTATATTGGAAATGTAACAGGAAATAGAAGATCAGCTGTATAAATATAACTCTAAATGGTTATCTGTATGTGTGTGTATATCATAAATAGATAGATAGATATGGATTAAAAAATAACAAAAGAAAGGATAGAGAAAGGAGAGAGCAAGAAAGAGATTAGCATCTTATCAAAATAAATTATGGTCTTTGAGTTTTTGACGTTTTAAATTTTTCATTGTTTGCTTTAATGCTACATTTTTAATATTGGAAATTAAGCTAGGCAATAAAATGCACCAAAACACATTTAAAAATAATTAAAAGAAAACAAGTGAATGCCATAGTTTCTATAATTCCAAATTAAATATTTTTGCTAGTTTTCATAAATTAAAATGAAAACATTAAATGTTCACAATTGGTAGACATTTACAGAAATTACTTTTCAATCTTATTTCAAACTGTATTGCTACATTTCAAAGTAATTATCAGATAAGATGTAAACTGGATCTTTAGAAATTATGCATTTTGTTACTCACAAAATAATATTCAACTTCAGTCTGAAAATATAAAATAAACTAACAATTTAATATATTACCTTTAGGAGAGTTATTTCTTAACTTTCACATAGAAATTAAACATATCAAACAATATATAACAATATCCCTTTTCCAAAAAGTTTTCCATTAGCTCAGATTGCTAATACCAGGTTGCTATTATAAGGACTTGCTACTGAGTGACTTGAGAATCTTATGCAGATAGAAGATCAAATCTATCAAAAGAAGACATATTTAATGTTTATAAGATGAATCTTCAGAGCTGAGAAAAATTTAATTAAGTTTATTTGATAATACATATACCTGGGGAAAAAAACATTTTTAGGTGTTATTCCAGAATTCCCAATATTTTTCATAAAAGATTTAATTTCTGGGAATGTTTTTTAAGATCTAAGGCAATAAAATATTATTTAAATTATATACATTTAGATCTTTTATTTAAAATTATAGTTTTTCTAAATAAAAAATGAAAATGTCCTGAAACAATTTCTTTTTCATTCTTTTTTATTGTTGGGTCTTCATTGAGGCTACAAAGAACCATGTTAAATTGATTGCATTTGTTAGGTTAATTCCCTCTCATAATTGTGTCCTGTCTCCAAAAGTTGTGCCACACACCATGACTCCCCCACCTCCTCCCTCCTCTCTACTCTCCCCTTCCCCACTCCCCACTGTGTTCTAGGTCATTAATTGTCCTCATATCAGAATTGAGTACATAGGACTCTTGCTTCTCCATTCTTGTGATGCTTTACTAAGAATATGTTCCACTTTCATCCAGGTTAATACAAAAGATGTAAAGTCTCCATCTTTTATAATGGCTAAATAGTATTCCATGGTGTACATATACCACAGCTTGTTAATCCATTCCTGGATTTGGGAGCAGTTAGGCTACAATTTCCACACTTTGGCAATTGTAAATTGAGCTGCGATAAATAGTCTAGTGCAAGTGTTCTTTTGGTAAAAGGATTCTTTTTCCTTCTGGATAGATGCCCAGTAATGGGATTGCAGGATCAAATGGGAGATCTAGTTTGTGTTCTTTCAGGGTTTTCTATACTTTCTTCCAAAAAGATTGTATTAGTTTGCAGTTCCACCAGCAGTGTAAAAGTGTTCCTTTCTCTCCACATCCATGCCAGCATCTGTGGGTTTGAAATTTTGTGATATGAGCCATTGTTGCTGGAGTTAGATGATAACGCAGAGTGGTTTTGATTTGCATTTCTCTAATAATTCAGGTTGATGAGCATTTTTTCATGTCTGTTAGCCATTCATCAGTCTTCTTTAGAGAAGGTTCTATTCATCTCTCTTGTCCATTTATATAAGGGATTGTTAGCTTTTATTCATGTTGATTAATTTGAATTCTCTGTAGATCCTGGTAATCAAGCTTTTGTCTGATTCAAAATATGCAAATATCCTTTCCCATTGTATAAGTTGTCTATTTGTTTTGTTTGTTATGGAGCTTCAGCCTATGAAGCTTCAGGCTGTACTACAAAGCCATAGTGATCAAAACAGCATGGTTTTGGCACAAAAATAGAGACAGACTTCTGGAACTGAATAGAAAACCAGGAGGTGAAACTAATATCTTATAGCCACCTAATCTCTGATAAATAAGAATATAAACTGGAGGAAAGAATCCCTATTCAATAAATGGTGCTGGGAGAACTGCATATCCACATGTAAAAGGCTAAAACTGGACCCACATCTTTCTCCACTTACTAAAATGGATTCAAGATTGATAAAAGTCCTAAATTTAAGGCATGAAATAATAAAAATCCTCAAGGAAAGCATGGGAAAAACACTTGAAGATATTTGCCTGGGAAAAGGTTTTATGAAGAAGACTTCCATGGCTATTCCAACAACAAAAATAAACAAATGGGACTTAATTAACCTGAAAAGCTTCTGTACAGCTAAGGAAATAATTTCTTTGAAAAATAACAGTTTTTAAAAGACAAAAGACAATCTCATTTTATTTAATGTCAGTTTAAAAAATAAAATAAAGAAAATAATTTGTACTAAAGAATTAAACAGGTGATCTTCAGTGAGAATACAATATTTTTGCTTTTTAAAAATTCCTTTTTGTTTGTTTTCTAATTTTCTACAATAAAACTTACTGATTCTTTAATAATAAAAGTGTTATTGAAACATAAAATATAACTCAGTATTTTTTCAGAAATATATTAAAATTTTTATTTTTAACATCATGTGTGTATGTCTTTACTTTTTGCTTGTATTTTCAAAGAACATTATAATATAAAGATTTTTCTTCTCAGCACATTATCACTAAGTATGAAAGAATTAAAAAGCTGCTACTCATACCACATCTCTGGGAAAAAATAATTGCATAAGTCCTTCACTTCCTGAAAAACAATTGATAACATAGGCACTAATAAAAGAGAATACTATATTTTGTTATGCATAATGCACACTTTTTTGCCCAAATTATTTTTTCCTAATTTTTGAAGGAAAGGTAAGTATGAGCATTATAAATGGGTAGTACTAATTTCATATCTGTATGAATGTTTTTATTCTTTTATTCGTGCTTGTGTATTATAAGTGTAACTCTAGAAAGCAATAACCATATTCATATACAAAATAATATCCTGGAATACAGTAATCAGTTATGTTGAACTTACAATGAACTTTCAATGAAAGCATTTTCAGCAAAGAGGCACGTATTTCTCTTTGTAAAATTCAGATGGAAGCTAACCATCTAGCTGATACTTTTACAAAAATTATTGAAAAATTCTTTGGAAAATGTTGAAATGGTTCTCATGCACTGCAAACTCTAAGGTAAGAGTTATCATGTATGCTATTAATAAAATGCATGGTGGTAGAGTTGCAGAGGGGCACTTTGGACCTCCTCACAGAGAGAGAGAGTGTCATCAGGTTGTGGAGGCAATGGGAAGAAAAGCTTCTTCAGACGCCAAGACAGAAGGCGGCAATGTAAGGAACGTCCAAAGTGGCTGGAGGTGGTGCAGAAGGGGAAGACCTGTGTTCTGGAGCAGCGTCAATCTGGGATCTCCATTTCAACCAAGATGATACAAGAAGGTAAAGGGATTGCATGAGACAAAAACATTGATGATTTCTCAGGGACACCTAAATGGTGCTTTAACTTTAGAAAGAGAGAAGTTTGAGTCTGAGGGCATGCGCGCGTAGACACACACACACGCACACACTTTATCAAAAACTTCCAGAAACCTATGAGAATCACGTTTTGGAATTGTATTCTTATATTATCAACCTTCAAAAGACTTAATTTTGAGCTGTCCCAAATTGCCAGTGTGGATGAGGTCCCACTCACATTTGATGTGCCATCCAATAGAACTATGGACATCAAAAGAGCAAAGACTATGACTGTTAAAACTAGTGGATAAGAGAAAACACATATCACTGTTGTTCCGGCTTGTTATGCAGCTGGAACAAAACTACCACCAATGATGACCTTTAAAAGAGAAAAATGTTACTGAAAGAAAAGAAAGAGCAGATTCTGAGAAGAGTTATCAACTGTGTCTCCTAGATATGTTCCATTGGTTTTAACACAATATCAATTTGAATAAGGCATAGATTTTAAATAATGTATTTACCTCATGGATAAATGTTTGAAGCTAAATAGAAAAAAAAAGAATTAGAGACTTTATTAATTTACTTCCAAGTTAAATAGTTAAATCATGCCTTTGCAAAGTTGATCTAGCTAATGCAAAAATGAACAATTCATTTACTCTCAGGTATTGATAAAGATTTAAGATTATAATTTAAAGGTCAATTATGATATTGAAATAATTAATCATGAGCAATACAGTCTTACTATAGCCCAACAGACAGAAGAAGCCAATACACTGAGACAACAGAAGTTCCAGCATGGAAAGAGTTCAATATCATAGGTGTCATGCTAGGAGATGAGAGAAAATTCTCAAATAGCTTTCTCCTAAAATTGTAAATGAAAGCATTTTTAAAGCCTAGAGGGTAAAAGTCTAGGCAATGGGTCTGCTAATTGGCTGGGTTTGGGTGGAACCATAGGGATGTGGAAATGGTCTTCCTTGCTGAGTTGTTTTTTGGGCAGGGTTCATAATACCGCTTGAGTCAGTTCCTCATTATGGGCTACTCATCTGGGTTGATCACCTATTCCACTAGAATGCAGGGCCTGAAGGAACTAGCCTTAGGTTTCACAGGGGTGATATTATCTATTGGAGCAATGAAGAAAGCTATGAATTTTTATGACCATCAACTATATGATTCCTGAGAGGTAAGGAATTATAGGAAACTTTTTCTTCCATTCTTGAGATACTTTACTAAGAAGAATGTGTTCCAGCTCCATCCATGTAAACATGAAAGAGGTAAAGTCTCCATCTTTCTTTAAGGATGCATAATATTCCATGGTGTACATATACCACAATAATCCATTTGTGGATCAATGGGAGAAAAAGTATCCAATGTACTCAGCCCTACTATGAAACTAATTTATGGCTTTCATATGAAAGCTATAACCCAATTATAACCTAAGAATAGGGGGAATGGGGAGAGGGAAGTGAGGGAGGGGGAGGATGAACGGAGGGAGGGTGATTGGGGGGATTATACCTGCGGTGCATCTTATAAAGGTACATGTGAAACTTAGTAAATGTAGAATATAAATGTCTTAACACAATAACTAAGAAAATGCCTGGAAGGCTATGTTAACCAGTGTGGTGAAAATGTGTCAAATGGTGTCTAAAACCAGTGTATGGTGCCCCCCATGATCACATTAATGTACACAGCTATGATTTAATAATAAAAATAAAAGAAATTATAGGAAAGCAAGCTAGGAAATATGGCTGGTATATATATATATATATATATATATATATACATACTTACTATCCCTTACTATCATTTCTACATGTTTATTAATTTTAGAAAAGGTGATTCTAGTCTCAAATATAAATGTGGATTTCAGGATTTAGGAAAAAATCAAAATATACTAATATAATGATGAATAGAGAAATAGTGATTGATTTGGTGAACTTACCTACACTTGGATGTGATTCTAATGTACTTTTTATTTACTAATATAATCTTATCTGTTTCTGATTCTAACAAAAAATATTTAAATTTCTTTTAAAATAAGTGATCTTTTTTTTGAGACAGAGTCTCAGTATGTCATCCTTGGCAGAGTGCCATGGGGTCACAACTCACAGTAACCTCAAACTCTTGGGCTTAAGTGATTCTCTTACCTCAGCCTTCCAAGTAGTTGGGACTACAGGCACCCACCACAATGCCCTGCTATTTTTTGGTTATAGTTGTCATTATTGTTTGGCAGGCCCCAGCTGGATTCGAACCCACCAGCTCCAGTGTATGTGGCTGGCTCCCTAGTCCCTGAGCTACAGGCACCGAGCCTTAAACTAAGTGATTTTTTATTTTAATTAATTAATATTTTTGGAAGCAGTAGTGATATAGCTTATTAGAAGAAGATAGGAAAGCTTCTAACACAGCGGAAGGGGTGGCCCTAAACATAAGTGATTTTTTAATCACCGATGTCAATCCTTTTTAAAAAACTCTTTTTACATTCTTTATCATTTTTATTTATTTATTTATTTATTTAATTTTGAGATAGAGTCTCACTTTCTTGCCTTCAGAGTGTTGTGGAGTCATAGCTCACAGCAACCTCAAACTCTTGGGCTCAAGTGATTCTCTTGTCTCAGCCTCCTGAGTAGTTGGGACTATAGGCACCCGCCACAATGCCCAGCTATTGTGAGAGACAGGGTTAGACACACTTGCTCAGGCTGGTCTCGAACCTGTGAGCTCAGGCAATCCACTGCCTCGGCCTCCCAGAGTGCTAGGATTAGAGACATGAGCCACCATATCCGGCTGTGTTTATCATTTTTTAATCACATTTAATATCTAGTACCTTAGAATTTCTTAATTATTAGACCTCATGTTCATGTGTTGTCAAAAAGACCATTTGTGTTCCTTTATGATTTTACAGAATAGCATCAATACCATTTACTAATTTTTAACATCCTGGAATACGTGTCATCTACGAGGTGAGTTGTTTAGGCTTAAATGTTTAAAATGTTTATTTCTAAAACTTCTACCTTTATCACTGTGCAGCTTGTAAACTCAAATGGTGACACTGATCACTGCATCATTTTAAAAGAAAACTCTTATTAAGCACCTATTTTAAAGCGAGTCAATAGCTTGGCTATTTTGATACTACTGTAGATTTCATATGCCTCTTTATTTATTAATATACTTGGGGTTTCATGTTCTGAATCACTTCGTGTTTGAAATACTTGAAAAGACTTTTCTCATTCCCCTTTGCCGTCTGTCAGCATTTGCTTCTTTTGACCCAATTTGCTATTGTTTTCATTAATAGACTAAACCTCTTCCTTAGGAAGCCACTCACTTATTAAAATTCAGAGACTTTGGGGTTTTATTTTGTGGTTTTGCCAGCTTTTAGAACTCTACCAGAGTCATAAACTTAAACAGCATGTAATTGATCAAAAGCAAGAGTAAATTAAATGCCAAGTACTTTCTAAAATTTGTAACACAAGTAGATTATATTTATTGAAGAAAATTAGAATTTTAGTTTGCACTAGAGCAACCAGTTCTTCCTAATATTCCTAATATTTCCCAACCTATGTTCTTATATAGATAAATTGGTGGTGTACATGTTTCTCATAATTAGAATAAAATTTATATGCTCTTGAAGAACTGTCTTATTTTACTTATCAATACATGAACACTAGTTTTTGTTTGTTTGTTTTTTATGAGACAGCTATTGCTGTCTCAAGCTGTCACCCTGGGTAGAGTGCCATGGCCTCATAGTTCATAAGCAACCTCCAACTCTTGGCTCAAATGATCCTCTTGCCTCAATTTATCTATTTTTAGTAGAGACAGGGTCTCACTTTTGCTCAGGCTGGTGTTAAACTCATGAGCTCAAGCAATCCACCAGCCTTGGCCTCCCAGACTACTAGGATTACAGATGGATTACTTTTTATTTAAATACAAATGTGTTTATCACTATATAAACTAGCTGGTCACAATATAGTTCTCTCATTCAAAAGGCTTCCCACTTTGCTATTATCTGAGTCTCTTCCTAAGCTTCTGCTATCTCTACTCTGATGTAACATGCAAAATTATTACTCTTCAAAGCTCAGATCTGACAAAACTTTACCCAAGAAGTATTCTGATTCAAATCAATCAGAAAATATCTCCATTTATTTGTTTTCATGACATGTATTTCCTCAACTTTTATCCATTATAGTCTATTTTTCATTAAAATTTTAATGTACAGTCTATTCATATTCTGATTGTATAGAATTTCTTATGCAATGGTTTGTCAATATAGTAGTTATATTGATATAATAATGTTAATAATTAGTTCTCAGAGCAGCTAATGCAATGTCTAGAATATAGTAGATAATAAATTCTAAACTATATTGAGTTTTGCAAGAGATTTCAAACAAAATTTTAGGACTCTTGCATATTAATAATGTCTGCTAGTTTAGAGTTATCCAAATAAATAGATTGTATATGATCTATTATGATTTAGACCATTCTATCTATGATCTATTATGTATTTAAGGTGTTGGGATCATATTTGAGGAAATATTATCTTTCTACTCCATATTTCATGATACGAAAAGATGCATAATTTGCCTTTCCAAAGTATGTAGTTACAGACAATTTTGTTGAAGTTGCTGGAGTCATCTTGAAGATGAGTAAAAGAAAAGGAAATTATCTATAAAAATTAGACTATAATAGTTGTATTCTCGAAGGTGGCTTTATTTGGTGTCAAATTAGAGCACTCACCTTTAGACCTGTTTTCAACCAAATGTATGACATCACAGCAATATGGAAATTAATCATGTTGTGAGCCAAAACTCTCATGCATAGGAGAGGATTGTTGGACTTACATATTAAAAAAAAAGTGACATTGACATTCGACTGCTGAGCTGACTCAAAGAAATCACTCTCCCAGTTCCCTAGACACTTGTGATTCTGTCATTGCACATTTGCAGTGTCACTGATGTTCTTTTATCTAAATCTCATTTACAGAAATTAACATTCCAATTACATCATTTTCAGGGGCTTCATTTTTACTCCTAAAAAAGTAGGCAGGAGGAAACACGGAGGAAGAGAGGGAGACAGAAAAGCAAGAGGAATTAGAAATCAGTCACAACTTTGTCCATTTAAAGCTTCCCCAAAGGAGAAAATTGACATTCAGCAATGAATAATGATGTGCGTAGCAACCGCTTTAAACATCGTATCTAATTTAATTTTTCAAACTTTTACAAAGTTGATATTTTTACCATTCTATAGGATCTGAGAAGTTTAATAGATCTCCCAATATTTCAAACAGGGACATAGTAGAAAGGAAATGAGAGGTTTTGCTATTTCCACGTTTACTGACCTATTTCCAAATGGAGAAGAATCATGTTCCACACTGAACCAAACTCCTTATTTCTTAAAATATATCATTGAAAAAGAAAGGCTCAAGACAACTAGTCTGGAGAAAGAAGGTGGGAAGCCACTGAAGGGTTTTAAGTAACTAGTTAATACCCTTGTTGACATTTTGGAAAAAGTACCTGACCCAGTTGTACCCATTTTCTCAGACAGTCTTCTGCCTTTGCATTTAATAATATTCCCATGCAAGTACAAAAAAAAAGAGAAGAAACATTAATCAAACCTAATTATTATTTTACATAGGGTAATGGCATAACAACACAGTATTTTGGTTTAAAATGTGAAGAAATGCTGCTTTTAAGGTGCATTAAACATGTAAGTTGTTTTAAAAAGACATTCTTTAACTTACATGTTTAACTTTGTTCATTTATAAATTCTCTTCGAAATAACAAATGTATTAAGAAAGCAAAACAAATCTGATCTCTCTATCAAATATAGAAGACTGGGTTGTATGTCATCAACTAACAGATGGAAATACAGATAGGATTGTACTAAAGGAAGTGCTAAGAAACTGATAATGTGAACCGTGAAATTCTGCCTTAAGGTATGTGGACAGAATACCTTAGGAAAAAGACAAATACGAAACAAAAACAGAAACAAAAAGCAAACAAACATACAACAGTAAAAGAATCAAGTCCCTAACAGAACATGCCAGCAGAAACTGTGAAGCTTCAAAGTGGAAGAGTTTTGTGAAGTGTAAGGAAACTGGCCAACACAGTAGCCCGTATTTAGTTCAAGAAAGTTGGGTGTGCAAAAAGATGCCCTACAGCAGACAGTTCTGTGTGAAACCTGGTGCAGAAGTCAGAGAAGGTGAAATGGTCCCCACGAGCACTAGTTTTCTGTAATTAATATGGAAGGTAACCACTCCTGAACCAATGAACTCTCCTGCAAATGACCTTCTGGTTTCCCCTTTCCTTACAGCCGCCTAGGCATCTGAACTACAAAAAGAGATTGGGATTGTAGGATAAAATGGAAGGTTTACTTTTAGTTCTCCATACTTCTTTCCATAGAGACTGTATTAGTTTTTAGTCCCACCAGCAGTGTAAAAGTGTTCTCTCCTCGCCACATCCACACCAGCATCGGCAACTTTGGCACTTTGTGATGTGAGGTATTTTCACTGGGATTAGGTGCTACATCAAGGTAGTTTTGATTTGCATGTCTATGATGATTAGGGGTGAAGAGTATGTTTTCCTGTGTATGTGGGACGTTCATTTGTTTTCATCACAGAAGGTTCTGTTCAAGTCTCTTGCCCAACTACAAATGGGATTGTTTTCTCTTTTCTTGTAGATTAATTTGAGTTTTCTGAAGATTCTAGTTATCAAATAGGATTGTAGCATGCAAGTACCTTCTTCCATTTAATAGGCTGTCTGTTTGTTTTAGTTGTTGTAGCCTTAGTGATACAGAAGCTTTTTAGTTTGATCCTGTCCCATTTATATATTTTTGGCATTGCTGCAATTGCTATGGGGGTCTTCTTCATAAAATATTTTCCCAGGCCAATATTGTCAAGAGTATTTATCACTTTCTTCTATAATTTTTATAATTTTGTGTCATAAATTTATAACTTTTATGCAGCCTGAATCAATTTTTGTCAGGGGTGAGTGGTGTGGATCCGGTTTTAGTCTTATATGTGTGGCTAACGAATTCTCCCAGCACCATTTATTAGAGATTCTTTCCCCCAGTGTACGCTTGTGTTTGGCTTATCAAAAATCAGATGGCAATACATAGCAGTCTCTATTCTATTCCATAGATCTATGTGTCCAATTTTGTGCCAGTACCTTGCTGTTTTGATCACTATAGACTTGAAGACTGTATATCACGGTATTACCTGATAGTCTGGTAATATGATGCCTCCAGATTTGTTTTTGTTTCTTAGAATTGCATTGGCTATTTGGGATTTTATCTGGTTTCATATGAAATGAAGTACTGTTTTCAAGTTCTTCAAAGTATGACATTGGTGCCTTGATGGAGATTGCATTGAATCTATAGATTGCTTTGGATAGTATGAACTTTTCTGAATCTTGATTCTTCCAAGCCGTGGGCCTGGTATGTTCTTCCATTTGTTCTTCTAGTTCTTTTCTCAGGGTTTCATAGTTCTCTCTGTTGAGATCTTTCACATCCTTTGTTAAATATATTCACAAGTATTTCATTTTCTTGAAAATTATGGTAAAAGGCATGTCTTTGATTTGATTCTCAGCCTGACTGTTATTGGTGTATATGAAGTCTACTGATTTATGGACATTGGTTTTTTATCCAGAGAATTTACCATATTCCTTGATCACTTTGCAAGAGCCTTGTGTGTGAGGGTCTGGGGTTTTCTAAATATAAGATCATTATCATCAGTAAAGAGCAAGAGTTTGACCTCCTCTTTCCCCATTTGAATATCCTTGAAATCCTTTGCTTGCCTGATTCCATCAGCTAGAATTTCCAGCATTATGTTAACTAGTAGTGGTCACAGGGCACATATTTGTCTAAGTGTAAATGCTTTCAGTTTTACTCCATTCTGCATGATATTAGCTGTGGGTTTGTTGTAGATGGCCTCTATCCATTTAAGAAATGTTCCTTCTATGACTATTTTAAGTGTTCTTGTCCGAAAGGGATGCTGAATTTTGTTGAATGCTTTTTCTGCATCCACTGAGAGAATCATGTGGTCTTTGTTTTTGTTTCTATTTATTTGGTGAATTATATTTATGGATTTATGTATGCTAAAACAACCTTGCATCCCTAGGATAAAGCCCACATGATTATGATATATAACTTTTTAAATGTGCAACTGTATTTTGTTTACTAGGATTTTACTGAATATTTTTGTATCAATATTAATGATATTGGTATATAGATTTCTTTTTGGTTCAGTCCTTTCCTGGTTTTGATATCAGGGTGATATTTGCTTTGTAGAACATGTTGGGGAGGGTTCCTGTCTTCTCTATGTTTTGGAATAGGTTCTGTAATATAGATACAAGCTCCTTTTTGATGGTTTGGTAGAATTCTGCTACAAAGCTATCTGGTCCAGGACTTTTCTTTTTTGGAAGAATTTTATTGTTGTTGCTATTTTGGTGAATGATTATTGGTCTGTTCAAAATTTCTAATTCTCTCTGGTTAAGTTTATTGAGGTGGTGTGTTTCCAGGTATTAAGCTATTTCCTCTATGTTTTTAAATTTCTGGGCATAGAGTTTTTTGGATGATCATTTGTTTGTCTATGGTATCTCTTGTTATTTCTGCTTTTTTGTTTCTGATCGAAGTTATTAGAGATCTTACTTTTCTGTTTCTAGTTAAGCTAGCCAAGAGTTTATTGATTTTCTTAATCTTTTCAAAGAACTAACTTTTTGTTTTGCTGATCTTTTAAATGATTCTTGTGTTCTCAATTTCTTGTAATTCTGATCTAATTTTTATTATTTCTTTTCTTTTGCTAAGTCGGGAATTAATTTGCTCTTCCTTTTTAATTTCCTTGAGATGGTTGATTAGGTTGTTCAAGTGTGTACTTCCTGTTTTTTGAATGTGGGCATTTAATGCAATAAATTTCCCTCAAGGACTGCCTTTGTGGTATTGCACAGGTTTTGATAGCTTGTGTCTTCATTGTCCCTTTTTTTAAAGAAATCTAATGATTTTTGTTTTTCATCTCTACCTTGGCCCAGTTGTTTTACAGTACAGGGTTATTTAATTTCCATAACTTTATGTGGTGATGGTGAGATTTTTGTTAGATTTGAGTTCTATTCCATGATGGCTTAAAAAGACACATGGTATATGCCTGTAGTCCCAGCTACTCAGGAGGCTGAGGTAAGAGAATCGTGTAAGCCCAAGAGTTGGAGGTTTCTGAGAGCTGTGACGCCATGATACTCTACTGAGGGTGATAACGTCATACTATGACCCCAAAAAAAAAAAAAAAAAAAAAAAAAAAGACACAAGTTATAATTTCTATTCTTTTGAATTCAGAGAGTTTTGATTTTTCCCCTAAGATATGATCAATTTTAGAGGATGATCTATGGGCTGATGAGAAGAACATATACTCAATTTTATTGGGATGGGATGTTCTGCATATTTTGGTTAAGTCCACTTGTTCTAAGGTTATGTTTATGTCCATTGCTTCTGTATTTTCTGCTTGAAGGATCTGTTCAGTTCTGTAACAGAGGTGTTAAAGTCTCAAGTTACTATGGTGTCACAGGATATCATATTGTTCAGATCAGTTAGTGTTTGTTTTATCTGGGAGCATTTACATTGAGTGCACAGATATTTAGAATTAATATGTCTTTCTTTTTTTGTATTGTTCCCTTGACCAGTATATATCATTTGTCTTTTTTTATTTTTGTTGGCTTCAATCTAAATGTATTTTCAAATAAGATTGTAAGTTCTGTTTTATTCTGATTATCATTTGCCTATAATATTATTTTCCAGTCCTTCACCCTGAGTCTTGTTTTGTCCTTAGAAGTTAGATGTATTTCTGAAGATAAAATATAGTTGACTTGTGCTTCTTTATCATTCAGCTATCTTGGGCCTCTTCAGTGGGGAATTCAAGTGATTCACATTTATTGAGAAAATTGCTAAGTATGGTAGGGTTCTGTTCATCTTATTTTTTGAAGGCCCATTGCTTAGTTTTGTCCCTTGGGCCATTGTCCTTTAGTTTCTGGGCATCTTTACTTTGCTGGTTGTCCATTATGAGGGTCAATGTGAAGAACAGGTCTAAGTACTTCTTGCAGAGGTAATTATGTTGAGGTAAATTTTCTCCATGTTTGCATGTCAATAAAAGACTTGATTTATCCATCAATGAAAAAACTTCGTTTTGCAGGATGCAGAATCCTGGGCAGAAAATTGTTTTGTTTAAGAAGGTTAAAGGTAGATAACCACCCTCTTCTGGCTTGAAAAGTTTCAGCTGAAAAATCTGCTATCACCCTGATAGTTTTCTCCTTATAGGAAAGAAGTTGCTTACACCTGGATGTTTGTAGAATTTTCTCTATTTTTTTTCTTTAGCTGAGTTAATTAAAATGTGTCTTGGACAAGCTTTGTTTGAATTGAGTTATGCTGGGAGTCTGAAACTAGTATCTTAATACCTGTGTCTCTTGCAATGTGTAGTAAATTCTCCACTCTGATGCCTTAAAGGAGAGCTTCTATATTTTTAGGACTTTCTTCATTTCCTTCAGGAATCCGTCTGATTCAAATATTCATGAATATGGTGTTGTACCATATCCCTGTCAGAGAATTTTCTGCTTTTATTTTGCCTCTTTGAGTGATTGGGTTCATTCAAAAGTCTTGTCTTTGATTTTTGAGTTTCTTTCTTCTCCATGTTCTAAACTACTGCTGAGACTTTTTACTGTTTTGAACCTCCTTCAATGGCTATTTCAATTTCTTAAGCTCTGCTATATCTTTCCTAATTATGTTCAGATCCTTGGTAACTTTGTCTTTAATTTCAGTGATTTCATAAGCTTTGGGGCTTCTTTTCACTTTCTTTCTTCATATTCTCTTCAATTCTATTCATCTTATTAACCATCCATATTCTGAATTCTATTTCTGTCATTTCAACAATTTCTCTATGGATAGTATTTTTAAATATATCTTCCTTGTAATCTCTTAGGACAGTTGATCTGCACTGATTTTTCATGTTGCCAGGGTTCTTCTGCTGACTCTTTCCCATGTATATTTTTCAGTTTCTTTATATATTTATTATACATTTTAAGATTTAATGTTAGGTTGTCCCTAAATTGTTATTAAGAGATAATCTAGTTGGGGTCCATTAGGCAGAACTTAGGAGACCTGTTTGAAAACTAAAAATGGCAGGCTGAAATCAGATCTAGAGGTCCCAGTATATGGAGCTTGCCTCTCCCTTTAACCCACTGACTATTCAAATATGCTGCTGCTTATACCAGTGGCTTTTCCCTTATATAACCTCCCAAAGTTTCTTTATGGGGCTGTAGCACATGAGAGTTCCTGGGAACCTGTTCTCTCCAAGTTGGGTGGAGTGGAACTGGGGGAAGACCCTTAAGATGATGGTCCAAGGTCAGGGGTGATTACCAGGTAGTGAGCCAAACTGTTCCCAATCCAGCAAATTCACAAATCCATAGCTTTTGGAAAGGTCCTTACTTCAAATGATTCCAAATGTGGCAGCTTTACCTGTGGCTGAAGGGGATCTGCACCTTGCCATTTGCTTCCCAGGCTTTCTCAGAGTGGGATCACCATTTCCAAGTCAGTAGGAGGGGAGCTATGGGCCAAACCTCCTGAAGGGACCCACTGGTCACAGAAGCCAGACAGAGACACTCCAGGGGGCAGGAAAAATTCCCCCCTCAGCAAGAGGGAGGCTCAGGAGGAACCCTGCCTGGCTAAAGTTAGTGTAGTTGAACCAAAATTTCTCCCACAGGGGCTGGATGCACTCAGTTCACCAGTGCACACAATGCAGAGGTCTCTCATAATCCTTGCTTCCTGGGTTGCTAAGGGGGCTTGGGCAGGTGCCAAAGCTCCTTCACTTTTCTGGTGTTGGGATGGGGTGGCCCCTCCATGCTGTCTAGTTTGGGCTAGCACTCTAACTCATATGTGAAGCAGGCCCTGCAGGAGGCAGTCTGATGGTCAACCAAAGAAAGAGTGGGAATGGGCAGTGGCTACCACACAGTCAGAACCAAAATTACTCACTATTCTGTAAGGCAGGGTGGGGACCCAGAAGAGGAAATTCTTAGGTATAGGGAAAGTGGGACATATTATCTTTCATAGCACTGTCCCTCAAAGTGAGAGATGCTTTATTTCACTGTTCACAGAGAGACCCCTGATGTGGAAGGGATCCTTCTTACCCTTCTATTTGGTTCTTGGCTCCTCTAATCTGGTCCTCTCTAAACTGTCCACTTCCTTTTTTTTTTTTTTTTTTTTTTTCTTCATCCTTGCAGATTCTCTCAGTGAGGTTGCTGAGTGCCTTGATTTCTTCTCCTCAATTAACCCCTTCCCCTCACTTTCAACTACTCAGAGTTCATTTCAGCCCAATATTACTCCTGGATGGGAACTTCTGAAAAAAGCTGTCTCTAGTTCAGTGAGTTTCAATTGTTGTGCCATGATAAGATTGTAGGTGTACCATGAAAAATTGTAAAGATCATTAATTAAATTATTTTCAAAAGAAGTTCAAAGCACACTAAGAATGTTCTTTTTTTCTGATCAACATAATGTAACTGCACTGGGGAAGTTGAACTATAGGTTCAAGTGTGCCGTGAGATAAAAAACAGTTGAAAAACACTGTTCTAGTTGGTCATCTTGCCCCCTTCTCATAAAATGATTTTATAGGAATATTGGTTAATTTTTCTTATAGTTAATGTGTTTATTATATGACCTGATAATCTCATGAATAGGAATTTTTATTGAGACATCACAATTGGCAATAATATAGGTTACCTGTAAATTTCTGGGAATGTAATTGATAACATTCTCCAAAATACTTATACTCATTCTTATTTCCTCTTTGGCACAGACAAGATTCAGTGATTATTTGAACTCTGGACTCATTAAGTCATGAATTTGTATGTTCATGATAACATTTTACTGAACCCCAGTAAAAAACCTATCCTATCTCAGTCTATGTTCTTTTAGTCACAGCCCTATAAAATTGTTGTTAAGGATGAAATAGAATAATTAACATAAAGTGTACCAATCACAATTCCTGGTGTAATGTAATTGTTCAGTAAAATGGAGCTGTTAATGCAAAATTTATAATTGGGGTGCCTGAAGCATGTGTAGACATTACCTTTATTATTTTCTTCCTTTGAAAATTTTCTCTTCTCTTCATACTTAAAATTTCTAAATATTCCAGGTGAATTGATTCATATCTAAGGAAGAAGCCAGAATGATGACATAAAGGAAAGAAAAAAAAAAAAAAAAGCTTTATAAAACATGGCATTTTTTTCCCCCTTGCTTAAGAGATTAATCCAATTGGACATGCCTCTAGAGTTCTTATTTACATTTATTTAACGTCACTTGTTCTGAGTGCATAATGCATTTTATTGCACCACTGTTACTCATCCTAATATTTGTTTTATTCTATTTATGTCTCAAATATTCATGTAGTGGGCTTACCATAAAAGTGTAGGTTTATGTATGATCTTGAAAAAAAGAAGGAAATTATAATGGAGAACTCCAGTTTAAAAGCTCTATATTTTTTTCTTTAAACATAAATTGAACTTCACATGAAATAAACAGCTGTATTTCTACTCCTTTCTTTAGTACCATTCTCTGAATTTATGTTCAAAGTCAAATCTTTATTTAAATTAAACTCTGTAAAGAAAAGGTAAGCAAAAAGTAGTTAAAAATAAATGTAATTACAAAATATGTCTTTCCTGTTTTTAGAGCAATCTCTGCCCATATCAGAAATCAGCAGGTAAAGGCAATTGCCTCCACTATAATTCAGCATTGTGATTCAAGGTAGCCATGGTGAACGAAGGATTAGGAGAATACACAAAGAACACCTAATTTGAGGTATGGAAAGATCAGTAAAATCTTAGTAAAGGAAATGAAGAAAAAAAAAAGCCTGGAGGGAGAGACACAAGGGATCAAGCAGGCAGACCCATAGGAAGCTTGGAAACACCAATGCAAGCCCAAAAGGGTATTTAAGTTGGCTTGGGGAAATAACATGATATGAATTATTTTAAAGAGTTACTTTGCACCACAAATGCCACCTGCATAAATAGGGACAAACAAGCAGTGGGATTTAAATTAAAATATATGTGCACACTTTAAATTCTGTTTTTTAATATCTTGGAAAAGATGTTTTTACAGTAGATAGCGTGGCTGTTTTCGACAATGCCACAGAATTGATGAGCAATACCAGCCTGTCTCAAGCAAATTGTCAAAGCTAAATGGAGTAAGTGTTTAAATTGGTCACTCAGTCAGAACCATCTGCTTGTTAAAGTGTTTGCTTGAGAAGCCAGGTGCTCAAGTGCTAATGCATTTATTGATGACATGCAAATTTGTTAAATATTGAAATCTCCTTCATCAGATGTCACAGTTGTTCTTCCCCTCCCTCTTTTCCATTCTTTTCTTGCAACAGTGGAGAGAACAAATCAGAAAAGCCTGAGTTCAGCTTTGATCTATGAAAAAGCTAATTAAGGCAGAACAAAAGATAAATAATATTGAGCGTGAAGAAATAAATTAAGCATTTTTCCCCAAGTAAGCTGTGTTATTTATTCATAAGGGCACCAAGAAGTTGATTTTATAGTCCCCCATGGAGTCTCTTTCCATGACAAAATATGTTATATTCAATATTAATTTATTACAAAACAGGAATTATTTAAGCTAGAATTTTATGGTTTTAAAATACTGGCTAAGGTATCAGACCCTATATGAAGTAATTAGGAAAATTGAAGGCTTTAAAAGAAATGAAGGTAGTATACCACTGAGTGTGTAGGCAGTGATTAAAATAGCTTAAGTTAAACCATTCCAGGTAAAATTGTCAATTGAAGAAAACACAACATGTGTTCCACTTTACAGCTGTAGCCAATACTAATTACTCTGCATGTCTATTTCCTGTTCTGCTCATTTTGTGCTTGATGTTTGGTCCCCACATCATAACTTGTTTTGAAGGATGTCTTTCCCCTCAAATGGATGGTTTCCATTTACGCTTATGCCCTCTCCTGCGATATGGAAAGTGCTATGATAGGGGTATAAACCAGGTTCAGTAAAAGTTTGTAAGAAGAGAACATTCGAGTTTGATTATAACAGTCAAAAGGTATTAAGTACTAGGGAGTGTGGAGTAAAGGAAAGAGCAATTAAAGGAATAAGGTACAGAGATGTGATGAAATACAGTGAGGTTTATACTTTTTAGTGATTTTAAAGGATGGATCAAATATAGTGGCCAGATACATGGCATGAAATGAGGTTGAAAAACTGAATGGCAGCAGACATCTTTGAAGGGTATGTTTGATGTCCTAAGAGAAAGAAACATTTATGTTGGCATGATGATAAATAATTATTTTGGGATTTAAAAAAAAGTACTGACATGATTGCACTTGTGTTTAATATGGGCCATAGTGACAAGTGTGTAACATTCCATTTAGCTTTGACAATTTGCTTAAGACAGACTGGTATTACTCATCAAATCTATGGCATTGTCAAAAACAGTGAAGCTATCTTACTATAAAAACATTTTTTCTAAGATATTAAACATAGAATTTAAAGTGTGCACACATATTTTAATTTAAATCCCAATACTTGTATTGGGGTAAGCAAGCGATATTGAAAATATATTAGAGGAAGTAATCTAGGAAGAAAGAGTCTTAGGTATCTAAACAGTGAAAAATTAGAATTGTTCCTTAAAAACACAATCCCTAGGAAATATATACAAATATATAACTATGTAGCAATTTATTAAATTAACAAACACATACTGTTCTATAAAATCAGGTTATGAAAAGAAAAATAAAAACGGATTATTATTGGGCATAAAATCTGGAAATATTTACTATATTTAAACATTCTTTTTTTAATTTAATATTTTAAAAAGACATAATCAGAAAGAGTATTGGAATTTAATTGTGATATGAAAATAGTTATTGAGAAAAACAAACTTTTGCAATGAAGTCTAGATTCTTGGAAAAATAGTGTGAGGGTAAAATAGGTATGTGAAAGAAAAATTTGAGGTTTAAAAAGATTGTTAATTTAAACATATTATAAAAATATTTTATTTTATTTTAGAGGCATTTGTGGGATGGATTTCCCAGAAAATCTATATTGAAAATATCCAGACTAAAGAGATGTCATTAACTGCCATAAAATGCATGATTTGGTAATCAAAGCTGCAAATATGGCTATAGATAAGTTGACCAAGTGCAGTCTTCATTTACATGTAATGTGCTCATGTATTTAAACTCAAATTTGTGAATTTTATAAATAATTAAGAACTGTGTTGTCTTATTTATGATCCTTGGATGGTGGATTTATTTTCTAAAATAAGCACATTTAGATAGGTGGAAATTACTTTGGGAAGAACTGAGTAAGGGAGTTTATGTTATTTATATAGTCATAGCATTTGTTTGGGTTATTCTTAGTCTTATGATCATTAAAGCTCAAAGTCATCAATAATCATGACCATAGTGTCATTATTGATTTCTATCTTCCTCTCAAACATGTTTTAAACCTATTAGAAAAGCTTACTGGATCTATCTTTATCATATGAGGTCAGGCAAATAAGTTCTTGGGAAACTCATCGTAGAAAAAGTGCTACATACCTCCGAGCTGAATATCTCTAAAATCACCTTCAAACTACTCCCCTCGGGAAGCTAGGCAGTGATGCTAGCACCCAGTGCCCCCTTCAAAACAATTTTCGAACTCTTTTTCTGTAACAGACATTAAAGCTGTCATCACATTACCTTTGATGTCACCAAATGTCTTCCTGAATGTCACCAAATGTCTTCCTTTCAAGATAAATATTTCCTTTATCTTTGAGTTAAGATAAAAGTCATTGGGGCCAGGTCAGGTGAGGAGGGAAGGTGTTCTAATACTGTTATTTGTTTACTGGGTAAAAGCTCCCTGCCAGACAGTGCCTTGTGAACTGGTGCACAGGGGTGATGTAAGAGCCACACCTTTCTCATGCCAAGATTTTCAGTTAATATTTTCCTATCACTTTAAGGATATCTCCTTAGTCTATTACTTTTTTCACAGTCAGCCAACAATTTTGATGCACAATTTGATGCATTTTTGCAATGTTTTTGTCAGTTCTGCTCATAACTGGCCACCCTGACTGACTTTTCATCAGAGATGACTTCTCCTTCCTCAGAAAATGTTTAATTCATTCGTACACTGCCATTTTCTTTATGGCATTATCCCTATAAACTTGGACTAACATGTTTCTGAATTCACTTACACTCTTGGCAAGTTGAATAAGAAATTTAATGTGTGTTCATTGCTCTCATTCAAGCTCCAGCGTTCTTGAGATGGCACACAAAAACACACAAGAACAATAATGAATGCTACTGAGCCAGACACTGGAGCATGTTGACACAAACACAGCTGTGAGACTCTGATATACTAAGGTTATGAAACCTTACCTAGCAGTTTGTGCCATGCTGCCAATGTAAGCATACAGTGGCAAACTTGGGAACTTTATTGTCAGACCCAAACTCATTGACAACTCTCTGCTATGTCCACTTCTGTGAGCCACTGTCATTCTTGCTGGGTTACTACCATAGTGCTTCTAATCTGGCTCCCCCCACATCCAGAAACTATATTGTCTGTAGAAGAGCCAGAGTGAGTCTTTAAAACAGTAAAAGTCATTTATATCATTATGCTAATTATAACTGGCAATTGCTTCACATTTCAAATTGTAGAAAAGGCAGTCAGTTCAAAATTGTCTAAAAAGGCTCAGTTTTCCTCACTTCCTTTTATTGTATCCTTTGCTCACTTTGTTCTAGATTCTCTAACATCTTCAGAGTTATAACTTATCAGGCACAATCCTCCCTTGGGAGCTTTGCATTAGCTATTTCTTCCATCTGAATTTTACATCCCTGGACATCTACCTGGCAAATCTCCTTATTCCTGTGAAGACTTTGCTGAAATACTACTACTTCCTGGTTGCTCACCCTTTATGAAACTGTACTCTTAGCACCCTTGTCAATCTTTTTTTTTTTTTTTTGCCCTGCTCCTTTTTCCTACATAGATTTTATTACCTCCTAACATATTAATTTGCTTACTTTTTAAATGTGTATACTGTGTATTACTCATCATCTACCCACAATATTAATGTAATGTCCACAAGGCAGAGATCTATGACCATTTTGTTTGCTGATGTAAATCAAATATGTAGATGAAAGTCTGACACACGTTAGGTTCTCAGTAAATGTTTGTTGAATGAATACATGAGTGAATTAATAAACAATGGGATAGTTTTTGATATCTCGACACTCCTAAACCCTGGAGTGCTCTACCTCTGGACATCTTATGAAGTAATAATTTCCTAATTACCTGAGAAGTGTTTTTTATCACTTACAACTGAAAATACTCGGATACAGAAGAAAGATCTTTCTGAGACATGTTGTTCTGATACTTACTGTAATTACTAAACTATTTAGAATTTTAGCATCTTAAACTTATGATAGGTATGGTAGATGGTGATAACTAGATTCAAGATACATTTGAGATATAGAATTGATATGATATGTGGAAAGGATCATAAGAGAATGTTGCCTAGTAGTCATATTACATGTATGAAGATAAGTAAGATTTTAAAGGGTTGGAGTAGGTAAGTTGACTAAAGAAGTAATGACATAAACTGGAAAAAATCTAAATTTACTAACTGAAGAAGTAGAAAATCATATCCTGGAAAGTCTTTCAGGAAATCCGTTTTGTGATTCTACATAATTGAGAGAGATAAAAGATGATCTCTCTTTTAAAATTATCTTCAGTCTAGGGCCTTGTAGACATCAAGGCTAAACAAAAGTTTTAAAACGCATAGGTGATTTTGTACTTATTTAAATACATATATTTAAAACTGCCAACTCTATAACATCACATCTCACCAATACTAATTACATGAAAAAGAAGGAATTGTCATTTTTATGTAATTATACCAGATCCATGATTGTCCAGCCAGATGCTAGTTTTTATAACAGATGTCACAGATGATACAATGAATTCTTACAACTGTTTCCAAAAATATATAATAGTTAAAACAATCTCCAATCAGGTCTGATAGCATACAGCTGTTTTTCATCATGCGCAAAAGCTAATTTTCTTTACTTCGCATGACAATAATAGTTATTTTCCGAACTATTTTAAAGCACTTGGCTACCCAGAGCCATGTAACTCATTTGCTGTATTACTGTATTTTGGAAAGACCCAGAAACACATATTGTTATTTGTGCACTTATACTCATTCATTCTGTACACCACAGACTGTTATGCATTGTTGTATACCTTTTCATCAAAATACATATCCAGGAATATTTTTCAATTATATGTGCTCTTGGCTTGGTGCCTGTGGCTCAAGTGGCTAAGGTACCAGCCACATACACCTGAGCTGGCGGGTTCAAATCCAGCCTGGGCCCACCAAACAATAATGATGTCTGCAATCAATTATATGTGCTCTTATGTGCCCATAGTAGGACTTACCTCTCTCACATATTACCATCATGTTAAGTAATTGCCCAGTTTAGACAAAGAATGGAAGACTTTATCACATAGTATAATATTTAGGTTTATCATTTGAAAATGACATGTGATTCATCTAGACAAAGAATGAAAGAATCACTCAACCAGTATTCAATTCCAGAACTCGGCCCTACATTCACTCCCAGGAAAAGTACAAAACATATACACATATCACATATTTGAGATTAATTGAGAAGATAAAACTCATGGATATGAAATGGTATAGTAAGGCTTTAAAAAAACAAGAATTAATAATGCATTTGTCAGAAAAACCATCACTGAATTAATTTTAGACTGATTCTTGGCTTAGTTTTCTTTCTTAACTCAAATTTATATATACATATTATATTATTTTAAGGCATCAGACCTAAAAGATAAACATAAAGCATCTTTGACTTTAATGTTTATAGGGTAAAGTTGAATAAATAAATTTTTAAAACATATATGAATAGACTATTGCAAGGATGTAAAAGGTATTGATCTAGACCCTCTGAGGTGTGGGCGTATGGTGTATGGATTTGAAGAACTTGTTGAGTCTTGCTAAGATGGGGAGATAAAATGCTGGGCACTCAGTATTGGAAAAGCACAAAGCTGAAAAGCTTATGCAGAGACTATTTAAATTTCTGTGATATGAGAGAATATCTTATGTGCATGCATACCTGAATGTCAATTGTGGACAGATTATGAGAGTTTAATGAATCTAAAAAAATTATTATTAACGTTAAAAGTAAAACTAGATTTTATTATGTTGAATAAGAAAAGTTTAGAAAAAAAAAGGCTTCTGAATAAATAATAATTATTATAAACATATAAGAGTGAAGTGTGTATCAAGAAGATAAACATTTAAGACAACAATACCAGAGTAAAATTTCAAAAGTATGTTCCTGGGCTGTCTAACCCACAGCCTGGAGGCTGCATGCGTTCCAGAATGGTTATGAATGTGGTCCACCCAACACAAAATCACAAAATTTCTTAAAATACTATGTGTTTTCTGTGACTTTTTTATGGAACTTATTTGGGTAGTTCTTGAACCTAAACTTTATAGACAACAATGTTATGGTGCAATGCCAGGTAAAATAAACATACAAACATTCTCACTATCCGTATGCTTCTGTGACTTTAGTTCTATGGCAGTAAGTGGCTTCCAGAGTTTTATCTTCCAAGCTGTAAGCATTGACAGTTGAACTGACATCATCAATCGTTACATGTGCTTGTGGTAACTTGGTGTGGCAGTGATTATCAAGAATGTTCAACCTATCATCACAATGTTAAGTGTTTTAACATTATTTAGAAGTGAGGTAAGCATAGCATGCTTACTTTATTATTATGGGTGCTTCCTTGGGGTGTCTCACATACTGCCCATCAAGCTTTCCAATTGGGCCCTTTGCCTTGCCTTGTATCAGTAGTCAAGGTGTGGAAGGGTCCAGATATTGCTTTTTTACTTGCCTGTCAATTAATTTTCATAATAAAAGTAAATATAGGCCTGTATCTATTGTTTTTTAATCTCAGCATAGCTTCTACAATGTCTCAAAAGAAAACAATACCCCAAAAAGAAAAATTATGAATGAAGATTGTTCAACGAAAAGTGGACAGATGACTACCGTTTTTTGTTGAGGCAAATAGTAAGGCACTCCTTTAATTTGTAGATTTGTACAAGTTTTCAATGACTATAATTTGAAAGGCATTTTATGCAAAAACATGCTGCCAAATTCAATACATATTGTGGCAAAAGGATATAACAGCAGAAATGAAAAACATCTGTCATATCAACAAAAAAAGTTTTAAAAGTGAAACTCAGACAGATACCACTGTAAAAGCTAGCTGTGTGGTAGTATATTTAACAGCAAAAAAGTCAAAAACATTTATTGAAGATGAGTTTATTAAGTAATGTATGGAAAGCTTGGCAGATATAATTTGCCCTGGAAAAAAGGAGGATATTTCTATAATCAGTTTGTTTCACCAGATTGTAGCCTGACAATTTAAAGAAACTGAAAAACCTATCAAAGAAGTTTGAAGAGTTAGCTGCTAATTTTAGATTTCATGCTTCGGCAATGGATGACAGGACTGATTTTACAAATACAGCTCAATTTGCCATTTTTATTAGAGGTATTGAGAAGGACTATAATGTCATTGAAGAAATGCCTGGTTCAATGCCATTAAAAGGAACAATTAAATCAAGAGATTTATATGAAGCAGTAAAAATTATGTTAAAATGAGGGCAGAGAAAGATGGCAGACTAGAGATACATTCTTTGTAGCCACTTGTTGTGAGATCAGGGAGAGAGGACTCAAGCCACCTCTTTCTGGGCTGCCCTACCCAGAAATGTTGCTTTGGGAGCACAGGGAGGAAGGTAGCAGGAGACTCCAGAGCCAATGAAGAGATAGGGAACAACGGATAACCAGCCCAGAAGGTGAGAGCTTGTGGACTGGTAAAGGCTGATTGTTTATGCAATGGGTTTTGAGACAGAGAAATCCTGTTATGCAGTTATTTTTGGACCTGGGCACTTGCTGGAGTTCCTTGAGAGAGCTTGGGTTAGCAAGTGAAATTGAACAGAATGAGGGGCCAGGATTGAGCCACCAGAGCTCTAGCTGTTTGGTTGTTGGTGGGGCATTGCCACTATGGAAAAGCTGCCTGGGATGTACAGACTGAAGGGTCCCAATGCAAGTCTACTTCTGGTGTGCATGCTGAGCTAGGCAGTTATGCCTGGGGAGATGTGAGTGAAACCCAATTTCCTGGGAAAGCCAATTCATGGCCAAGGGACACTGAAAAAGTTGATGCATGCCTATTAGGATGGCTGATGAGAGCTTTAGGCTCCCAACTCTGCAGGGATTAAAAGCCATATCAGCATTGTGATTAGCATCTCCTAAGCCCAGCACATCACCTGGCAATGTATTGCAATACATATATATTTTTTTTCCTTCAATTTTTTCTCCAAGATTTCTTTTTATATTTATAATTTTTCATTGTTTCTTTTGGGCTTCATTTTCCTATAGTTTTTCTGCTCCTTTTATTCATATTTTTCCATTTTTTCCTTTCAGGTTGTTCTGTTCTGTTTTGTTGTATTTTTATTTTTCCATTTTTACTTTCTTCAACAATAAGGGCTCTATTTTTGGTATGGTTTTTCTACCCCTTTTATTCTTTCTTTCTTTTTCATTTCTTTCCTTTACTCTCTCTTTTCATAAAGATTTTTCCACTTTTCTTATCTTTCCCACATAAATCTTTCAGATGAGAACTAAGATGTATACTCTTTTATAAAATCTTACATAATTTTATTTAAAATTTTTCTTTTTTCCCAAGGTTTCTTAATATACTATTATTGTTATTATTACCTTTTTTAATGATTTGTTTTATTCTTTGTCAATTTGTATTCAATTTATGGGACACAGCCTCACTCTGAGGCCTGGGCTGGGGTGCCACAGCATTGGCTTGGTTCAAGGAAACTTCACCCCATAATCTAGGGGGTCCTTCTAGCTTTGGCCTTTGGAAGGATGCTATTCCCCAAGTGAAAAACTGCTTTGTTTTCTCTCTCTCTCTCTCTCTCTCTCTCTCTCTCTCTCTCTCTCTGAGGTGGGGTCTTGTTTTTGCTCAGGCTAGTAAGGAGCTTCTGGCCTTAAGGGACCTACCCATCCCAGCCCCCCAACCCCAGAATCTGGGAATTGTTGGTGTGGGTCAAATTACCCGGATGAACACCACTATTACTCCTCTCTCTCTCTCTTTCTCTTCTACTCTTCTTTTTGTCAATCTTCTCTTTAACCCCCTTTTTCTTTTTCTTTTCTCTTTTTTTTCTTCTCTCCCTTCTCACTCTTCAGTATTATCTTCCTTTTGGCCCTATACAAAAAGAATACTTCAACACCTAATCACAGAGACAAGGTAATTTAAAGAGAAGGAGAAAGTGAAAGAAAAAATTCAGGGAAGGAATCAGATGAGAAGAAAACATTCATGATGAGGAACCAACAGAAAAATTTTGGCAACATGAAAAATAACAACAAAGCAACACACCCAAGGGATCATAAGGTAGCTATCACAGAGGATTTCACCTAGGAAGAAAGAAATTTAAAATATGGATGGTAAAAACAATGAAGAAAATTGCTAAGAACATGGAAAATAGCAAAAAGAAAACATAAAAACAGAAGCATAGAAGGGATGAAATATGTTAAGAGCATAGAAAGGATATAGCATAGCTTAAAGAATTGAAGGAGTCAATTAGAGAGCTTAAAGATGCCGTAGAAAGTATCAGTCACAGATTAGACTATGGAGAAGAAAGAATCTCAGAACTAAAAGAAAAAGCTCTTGAGATAACATAATCAGTTAAAGAGGCAGAAAAGAAGAGAGAGAAAGAACAATGTTCACTCAGAATTATGAGACTTCATGAAGTATTCAAACATATGAATTACAGGTATCTCAGAAAGGGAAGAAGAATGTCCCAGAGGAATGGAAGTATTACTGGAGGATATCAGAAATGAAAATTTCCCAAGCATTACTACAGATACCAAAATACTCCTTTTCAGAGGGATATTGAACTCTGGATCATCTCAAATCAAACAGAGCTTCTCTAAGACACATTGTCATGAAACTGTCCAAAGTCAAGAAGAAAAAGAAAATTCTGCAAGCAGCTAGTAGTAAGCACTGATTGACCTACAGCGGCAAATCCATCAGGGTGACAGTGAACTTCTCAACTGAAATGTTTCAAGCCCGAAGAGAATGGTCATCTATCATTAACTTTTTTAAACAAAACATTTTTTAGCCCAGAATTCCATATCCTGCTAAGTATTAAAATTGATGGGGAAATCAAAACTTTTATTGATATGGAAACATTGAAGAAATTTATCACATCAAAAAATAAGTTCTACAGGTAATGCTTACACCTATTCTTCACAGTGACCATCATGATGGACCACCAGCAAATGAAACAACCAAAAACTAAAGAACAAATCCTAACTTCCACAATGACACAAAAGATAAAACTAAGCAATGCATTTTCACAAAATAAGATAAATAGAATTTCTTACACATATCAATTCTCCCATAAATGTTAATGGCTTGAATTCCCCCACTGAAGAGGTGTAGGCTGGGTGATTGGATTAAAAAAAAAAAAAAGTACAAGATATCTACATACTGTCTCCAGGAAACACACTAAGCCTTGAAAAGTAAAACAAGACTCAAAGTGAAATATTGGAAAATAATAGTTCAGGCAAATAAAAATCAGAAGAAAGGAGGGGTCATAATCTTATATTCAGATACAAGTGAATTTAAAGCAACTAAAGTCAAGAAAGACAAAGATGGTCACTTCATACTGGTCAAGGTAACAACAGAAAAAGAGGACGTTTCAGTTCTGAATATCTATATATTCAACTTAAATGCTCTGAGATTTATAATATAGACCTTGATTGACCTGAGCAATATGATGTCTTATAATACCATAATAGCTATAGACTTTAACACTCCTCTTACGGAGTTGGACAGATCTCTAAACAGATACTAAGCAAAGATACAAGGGACTTAAATGTGACCCTAGAATATTTGGGCTTAATAGACTTATAAGGAACACACCATTACAAAGCTAAGGAATAAACATTCTTCTCATCAGCTCATGTTACACTCTCCAAAATAGATCATATGCTAGGACACTAATCAAACCTCAATAAAATTTAAAAAATTAAATTTATGCCTTGTATCCTTTGAAACCACCAGCAATTAAGATGGATCTCAACTCCAGTAAAAATTCTCATCTGCACACAAAGGCATGGAAACTAAACAATATCCTAAATGACAATTGGGTCAAGGGAGAGATAAAGGAGGAACTAATTTACTTCCTTGAACATAACAACAATGAAGACACAACTAAAATATGTACGTTAGTGCAAAAGCAGTCCTAAGAGGGAAAATTATCACATTAGATGTTTACATCTGAAAAACAGAAAGAGAACACATCAGAAACCCAATGAATTATCTTAAATAAATGTAAAATAAAGAGTAATCCTATCCCACACCTAGCCAAAGTAAAGAAATAACCAAAATTAAATCAGAAAAATATTTCAGGCAAATGAAATAAATGAATGTATATGCACTACATGTATATTATAGTATATATATGTATTATATGTATATTACAGTGTATAGTGTGTATATATATATTATAGTGTGTATACATGTATGTATATATGTATATATAATGTGTATATATGTATATATGAACAGAAAAGTAAAATATTTAATAACTTCAATCAGAAATGAAAAGAGAAAAATAACAACTGATACCACAGAAATACAAGAGATTATTTCTAACTACTGCAAAAAACTATGCCCAGAAATTTGACAATGTGAAGGAAATGGATCAATACCTGGAATCATACAACTTCCCTAGAATTAACCAGGGAGAAATAGATCTTTTGAACAAACAAATATCAAGCACTGTGATTGAAGAAACAATAAAAAGCTCCCAATAAAAAATCCCTGGATCAGATGGTTTCATACCAGAATTTGGTCACACCTTCAAAGATGAGCTTATACCTATACTACAGAACCTATTCCAAAACATTGAGAAGGAAGAAACCTTTCCCAACATGTTCTATCAAGCAAACCTTACCCTGATACCAAAACCAGAAAAGGACATAACTAAAAGAACTATAGACTAATTTGACTAATGAATATTGATTCAAAAATTCTGTATAAAATCTTAGCTAATAGATTGCAGCTACACATCAGCTATAATTAAAAATCATACATCACAATCAAGTAGGCTTCATCCCAAAGATGCAAAGAAGGCTTAACATATGCAATCCATAAATATAATTCACCATATTAATAGAAGCAAAAATGAAGACTAAATAATCTTCTCAATAGATTTAGAAAAAGCATTTGATAAAATTCAGCATCCTTTTCTAGAAAGAATACTTAAGAAAATAGACATAGGTGGCACGTTTGTTAAGCTGATTGAAGCCTTCTATGACAAGCCCACAGCTAATATCATACTGAATGGAGAAAAAATGAAAGTTTATCTACTTAGAACAGGAACCAGACAAGGATTTCCACTATCACTATTATTCAACATAGTCCTAGAAGTTCTAGCCAATACGATCATTCAAGAGAAGGATATAAAGGGCATCTGAATGGGGGTACAGGAGGTCAAACTCCAACTCTCTGCTGATAATATGATTTTATACTTAGAAAACCCTGTCAACTCAACCACTAAACTCTTGGAAGTGATCAAGAAATACAGTAATGTCTCAGGGAATACAATCAACATCTGCAAATCCATAGCTTTTGTATATTCCAATAATAGCCAAGTTGAGAAGCAAATCAAGGACACAATTCTCTTCACAGTAGCTTCAAAGAAAATGAAATACTAAGAAATATACCTAACGAAATAGATAAAAGACTTCTACAAAGAGAAGTATGAAACTCTAAGAAAAGAAATATCAGAAGACATTAACAAATGAAAGAACATATGATGCTAGGAAGAATAAACATTGCTAAAATGTCTGTTCCATCCAAATCAATCTACCAATCTGATGCAATACCCACTAAAATACATCATACTTTGAATAATTGAAAGGAGCAGTACTTCATTCTGTATATAAAGAGGAAAAATCCTGTAAGTCAAGGCTATTCTTAATAATAGAAACAAAGCTAGAGGCATCACTCTACTGGACTCCAGGTTATAGTACAAATCCACAGTAATCAAAATGGCATGGTATTGGCACAAAAATAGAGACAAAGACATATGGAATAGAATGAAAAACCAAGATATGAAACCAGTCTCTAGTTGCCATCTGATCGTTGGTAAACCAAACCTTGATATAAGAGGGAAAAGAATCCCTATTCAATAAATGGTGCTGGGAGAGATAGATAACTACATGAAAAAGACTGAAGTTGTACTCACACCTGTCAGCACTTACAAAAATTGACTCAAGATGGATAAAAGATTTAAATCTAATGCATGAAATGATAAAAATCCTAGAAGAAAGTGTGGGAAAAACTCTTGAGGATGTCAGACTGGGGAAAGATTTCATGAGGAAGACTTCAACATCAATCACGACAACAAAAACAAACAAATAGGTCTTAATTAAGCTTAATTAAGATGCACAGCTAAGGACACAAGTAGTAAAACAAAATGACAACCTTCAGAAGGGAGGAAGGTATTTTCATGGTGCAAATATGACAAAGGGTTGATGACTAGAACCTACAGAGATCTCAAATTAATTAACAGAAAAAAAGAACTAACCCATTTATTTCTGGGCAAGAGATATGAGCAGAACCTTCTTTGACGAAGACAAATGAATGGCTAACATATGAAAAAAGTCCTTCATTCCTAATCATCAGAGAAATACAAATCAAAACTACCCTGAGATATCACCTAACCCCAGTGAGAATAGCCTACATCACAAAATCTCAAAGCTGCAGATGTTGGCATGGATATGGAAAGAAAGAAACACTTCCACTGTTGGTGGGACTGTAAACTGGTACAACCTTTTTGGAAGGAAGTATGAAGAATCCTCAAAGAACTCCAATTAGACCTCCTGTTTGATCCTTCAATCCCATTACCAAGCATCTACCCAGAAAAAAATCATTTCCTGAAAAATAATTAGTATTTTGGTGCATTTGTGGTTCCATTTTCAGTTGACATAAAGATTGTTACCTAACAATTCTCAAATGGAATGCATAGAGCTGCAATCTGACATTCATTTTGAAGAAAAAATTGATCATGTCTCTTTACTGGACTTTTATAGGTCCTATCTTCCCAGACACAAATGTTCAACTGCTTTTTGGCAGCACCTACATTTCCAAGCTCCTAGTCTCAGGAATGAAGCACATTAAGAGTAAAATTAGAACCAAGGTATCTGATGAGCACCTTGAGAATTCAGTAAGAATTATAATTAGTTCCATCAAATCAGATATTGATGCATTCGTTTGTTAAATACAATATCAAATAGCCCACTAGTTTTATGTTTCCTACTTTACTTTCACTGTTATAATACAAATTATCAAAAACATTTATTACTTAGATATTTACATTTTGTGTATTATTATTATTGCAAACTTGGGACCTGCTCAATGATTTCAAAAGACTCTGAATGAACCAATGCATAATTAGGATTACCATGGAAGGAATTTTTTTTTCTGATGAAAATTGGCATAATGGAAATTACGAATAGGTCATTATGGAGGATAGGTCTGAGAATGTTCTGAAGAGCTGGTTTGGTTATGGCAAATTTCTTCAACATATGAATGTCATTAAAGTATTTAATTTCTCCATCATAAATGAAACTCAATTTGGCTGGATACAGGATCTGGGGTTGAAATTTATTTTGCTTTAGGAGATTAAAAGTCGATGACCATCCTCTTCTGGCTTGAAAAGTTTCAGCAGAATGATCTGCAGTCATTCTAATATTCTTCCCTTTGTACATAATGGCTTTCTTTCATCTTGCTGCTTTGAGAATTTTCTCCTTCATATCAACTTTAGTGATGTTAAGCCTGGGGGATGTCTTATTGGGATTGAGTTGTGCTGGGGTTCTGAAACTTTCTGCTATCTGAATTTCAGAATCTCTAGGCATGTCTGGAAAATTCTCTTTCATAATTTCATGGAGAAGGTCCTCTGTGCCTAGCGAGGTGACTTCATCAGTTTCAGGGTCTCCAATGAGTCATATCTTCCAATGAGAAGATATTGGCCTTCTTCGAATTATCCCAGAGCTCTCTGAGAGAATGATCCATTTTTGCTTTCCATTTCTCTTTCTCTTTGAGAGTTTGGGAGCATTCAAAGGCTTTGTCTTCAATGTCAGAAATCCTTTCTTCTCCTTGCTCCATGCTGTTACTGAGGGATTCTACTGTATTTTTCAGATTTTTGAGGGCTGCAAATTCTTGCTTCAGTGCGTCTAAGTCTTTGGTAGTTTTGTCTTTAAATTTGTTAAATTCTTGAGACAACTTTTGAATTTCTCCTCGTATTCCTAATTCCATTTTGTTAATCTTCTTTGCCATCCAAATTCTGAATTCAATTTCTGACATCTCAGCCGGTTGTTTGTGAATGGGATCTTCAATTTCATCTGCCATATCTTTCTTTTGTGGGATTGATTTATTCTGGTTATTCATGTTGCCAGAGTTTTTCTGCTGATTCCGCCCCATGATTGTTTTACTCCCTTTGATTTCTCCCCTGGTGCTTTGTTAAGGACCCATACAGTGCTGTGGCCTGAGAAACTTGGGCCCTGTTTGGAGTGGCGGGGCTAAGTGGTTCTGTCTTATTTTCAGCTGGTTTCTGTTACACCACAGTGAAACAGTTATTCTGGGTTGAAGTCTCAACTGTGGAGAAATACCAGCATTTAAGTCACCCCGCCCACCACAGGCAACAATTGGAAAAGTAAAATCAAATTTTCCTACAACCACACACCCAGGGCACCACCTGGATAGTCCCCAGGCAATTGGCTTAGTTCAAAAGGTCCAAATCAATTGTCTCAGTCAGCACCTGTCTCGGGTTGGAGAGTTTAAGGGGTCTCTGGGAACTGGATCACAGGGGTCTGGTGACTGCTCTAATATGGCTTGATCCAGTGCTGTGTGGAGTCAGGAGGAGCCACCCAGCAAATAGATCAGTCTGGGAAGTTTGATGCCTCCTTCCTCACCTTGTACATCTGTCACATCCAGTCACTGCTAGTCCCGCAGGGCTCTGACCCAGTCAGTTGTGTGCAGTGAGCAGATACTCCAGAGGTTTGCACCTGCCTAAATCACAGGGAAGCCTGTATCTGCTCATTCAGGCCACTGCTCTCTGCCTCTATCCAGCAGGGAGTGGTGAGGCCTGTCAACCTCGGGCACTTTATGGAGGCTGGGGATGTTCACTCTGTTCCAGCCCCATTCTTAGTTTATGTTACTGGCTGAACAGAACAACCCTGTGGGAGTTTGTTTCTGACCCTGCTAAATTCCTCTGCAGAGGAGAGACTGATTTAAGTTTCCAGAACCTGTGCCTCGGGCCCTGTCTTTACTCCTGCAGGTTTGTATTCGCAGCATGATTAGTTGTCAGCTGTAGCCTCTTGGCCTCCTTTGTCTATAGGCTGTTGATCCACTGAGGGCTGGGTGTGTCTTATGCTCAGTAAAGTGGTCCTCTGGATCAGCCTCACCCTGGGAATTTCCAGGCTCTGCGGGTGCATTTTCTAGTCCCCGCGTTCCACCCAGGCCAGTACCACCTAAGGCAAACCCTTTACTCACAGGGCCTATGTTTCAATCCCAGGTTTGTTCCATGGTGGTTGCCATCTATGAGGATGCCTGGCCTCATCTGGTTGCCCAGGGAGACAGGAGGAGGGGCTGTGGGATATCTGGGGGTGGGCTTTGTTATTGCTAAAGATGGCTGCTGCTCTGCACCTTGGGGCACCGCCGCTCTGGTGTGGTTCCCTCTTAGCTGACTGTCGTCTCCTCACTCCTATGCTGCAGAGTCAGCACTGTTCAGCTTCAGTCCAGGTCCTGTTTGCACCTCTTGAGAAATCACCCAAGAATCTGGACTCCTGGGGGTCAGGGCTCCTGACCTCAGAGTGGGAGTGGAGGGGAGTGCTGGGAGCTCAGAGTTGCAAGTCATAACACCAAGCTCATTGAGAGCAAGTATTTGGATATTTAATGTGTGGCCCAAGACAACTCTTCCTCTACCAATGGGGTTCAGAGAAGCCAAAAGGTTGGACTTAGATGATGAAATAAAATTTAGACCTAGATGATGAAATAAAATTTAAGTATAATGTGTTAGTTCATATGTCAATTCTATGAAGAAAAACACTAAATATGACCTGATGATAAGCTGCACAACAAACATCAGTTCCAGTTACCTCCACACTTCCTATTAAATGATTATATACAGCAATATAATAGAAAAGCTGAGAGAAGCAGACTATGGGTACCTGAATACCAACTATCTAGCTGTGACAATTATTTCCATATTCTTTTTGTTTTTTTAAATAAAGTATTAAATTTTAATTATTCATGATCAATTGTACAAGAAACTTCAAAAACTCCACTGAGATGACAAAAACTTCAGCCCTTTAAAAGACTTAATGTATAATTTTGAAAGTGTATCAATAATATACCTAACTTATTAGATAAGGAATAAGTGTTTTGGGCGTAAACATCAGTAATCAAGCTCAGTGCTGCTATAGTAAACTTCTAAGTGTTGAAGAAATGAGATACCACAGTGGGAAACTTTTAGTTCTGAGTTTATTTATCAGGAAGTCATGCAAATAAACAAGAAAATAGGATCTGCATACTGGAAAAAAAAATAATTTAAAAAGCAGTTAGTGGAAATTGTCCTTGAGCAAGCCCAGGCAATGCATTTATAAATAAGACTTTAAATCAGTTATTTGAAGTAAATTCAAGGAAGGAAAAGGAACTATGGATATTGAGAAAAAGGTAAGTACAGGACTACTGTCTCACCAAATATAGAACATTAATAGAGGTAAAAATTACAAAAAGAAAGAAATATTGGACATTTTAAATAATCAAATTTTAAAATCTAGAAACCACTGTCTCTCTCTTCTATTTATTTTGGTGTTATTGTTTAATTTGGTGACTTTACTAAGGTAATTCTATAAAGTTGATATCTTGGTCCTTTGTGGCTTCTGAAGTCTCTGCTAAACTTAATGATCATCTAATGATTTGATGAAGATGTCTTTAAATGTCCAGAAGAAATAAATCCTATCTATGCTGAGGAACTGTGTGTCAATTGGGGTACAAAGCAGTAGAGAAACAATGAAGCTATACAAGCCAAATTTTTATACACTATTGATATTAAATTGGTATTAATTGGGAGTTAATTTTAATTGCCAGGTCACCCATTAAGAAAATAAGTTTTAAAAAATAGTTTTCAAACTGCAATTGGTTTTTCTATATTATTTTGTATCCTATGGTTATGCTGAACTCATTAGTTTTGCACATTGTTTTTATTAATTCATTAGTATTTAACCAGACATTATCTGAAAAGAGATAATGTTTTACTTCTTATTTCCCAGTGTGAATGTCCTTTACCATTTGCTTTAAATTGTTTTTTGATCTATTAAATTTCATATTTTTCTATTCAGTAATTATAATATCTTTAAATTTTCTAGGAATTTTTATAATTTCATTCAGGCTTTTAATTTATTGGCTTATATGGGAAAACTTAAACTAAATAGTCCCATATTTTTATATTATACAATACTGGAAACAGGAATCATTTCCTATTCTGAGCTAAATAATTTTAGAATGAACCATCATATTTTTAAAGTAAATAATGCTAGAGTCAGGAAAAAAGTAAGACACTTGCTCTAGGAAATACATGCTTATGGCAAACAAAGTGTGAAAAAATTGAGTAGAGCATTACACTTATCAAGAGTAACGGCTCTTATGTCAAGACTGGCTTCAAGACCCTCACCTTAAGATACCCTTCAATGCATAGCTATTATTCCATAATTCCAGTCCAAAGTCATTGCCACTTTACATGCCCTACTTTAAAAATCATATAATCTATAATTCTATAAATGCTCCATTTTCTTTTTTAAAAAATTTATTATATATATTTAAGGTAAATATGATATCCTTATATACATAAGAATAGTGAAGTGACTACTACAATCAAGTAAAGTAACATATCCATCATCACATGTAGTTACTTTTTCTTGTGATAAGAGTACATACAATTTGCTCTCTTAGAAGATTTCTAGTACTAATACATACATATAATATATTATTAAATATAGTCCTTATGTTGTACACTAGATCTCTTGACTTATTCAGTCAATGAGTTTCTCCATTTCCAGCATCCTAACTTACCCCTGGAAACAACCTACCTATTCAGTTTCTATGTATTGTGTTTTTTAGATTCCACATGTAAGTGAGATTATAAAGTATTTTTCTTTTTATCTCTTGCTTATTTCCCTAAGCATAAGGTTCATCCATGTTGTAAATGGCAGGATTTCTTTTCTTTAAGACTGAACAATACACTCCATTGTGTGTATGTATACACAAACATAGGATCCATATATACAGACACATATGTTTGTATGTGTGTGTATATATGTATACATCACAGTTTTTTTTTTAATTAATCTGCCTCTATATAGGTTATTATGAATAAAGCTACAATGAACATGGAAGTGTAGATATCTTTATGAGATAGTGACAAAGAGCTTCTCTTTGTTTTTTCATAGTTCTCCAACCTTTTTTCTACACGATTCTTAACCAAGAGTTTTGTGGCAAAATTAAGCAAATATGTGGACTAGTAGGCAGTTGAATATAGGGTTATTGCTTCTCCTTTTCTGGGCTCTAAAATGAACAGAGAGGAAGCAGAGCATCCCAAGTCACACACAGGTATGCAGCCTGATTTGAAGTCTTCCTAGCTGGTCTGAAGATCTGTGAGTATGGTACTGAATGCAAACTGTTTTATGCCACTGAGTTTTACTATGGAATATACAGTGAAATTTATCACAAAGTATTAAGAAATTCTAACATACTAGCAACCAATATCAAAAAATGTAGAAAAAACTATATTTAAAATAGCTTAAAATAGTTCTATATGGGTAAATATCTACATATCCTGGTGCCTAAATGTCAGTCACAGAAGCAAAATGGAAGTATGCATACACGGATAAATAGTTGGTGAGTTGATAGATATTATCAATAGATTGAAAAGTATCTAGATGACAACTAGGGTGCAGAAGAAACATTCTTAATGGTCTTAAGTTCTTGAATGCAAGCAATTTATGGAGAATATTAAAAATCTTTAATGCCTGACCTCAGAATCTTGGCACCTTGTCACAATCTACATAAACGAAATTATGCTCCCACACCAGTTCTCCCCAACATGATTCATTTCCACTTCAAAATGTACTATGAATATGTCTTTTAGATTCTGTAAGACAGGAGGGAAATTCTATGAGCATCTTGAAATTGTTGATTTTGACTTCCTGGACTTTGCATACTAGAAGGTGTATAAACTGAAAATGAATGATGCACAATATAATTCTTAGTATCCACACACAAAATAAATATCAAGGAATAAATCTTAGAAGAAAAAAATCCAAGTGATAAATAAGTATATGAGACAATGTCTTCTTACTAGTCCATGAGGTAAAATTAATGTCATAGCAGTCTGCAGATTCAAAATGTTTTAGAATGTCTGTTGGTACCAATGACATGTATTATAATTTTACCATGCTTTTGGGAGCATACTTTTTTATCCATTTGTTGGATGAATTTTGGCAATATATTTAAAGATGGAGATGTACACTATTTATGATTCACCAATTTTGTCATTTGTATAAACTCTATAATAACATTTCACAAATGTAGAATGGGACTTGAATATAAAGTACACAGAAATGTTATTTTTAAACACAAAACCATTGAAACCAAACAAAATGTCCAACATGAAAATACATAAATATATATGTAATATGTTCATACCATGAAATACCATAAAGCTGTGAAAATAGACATAGAATATGGAAATATGGAAGAATATAAGAACGTAAGAATAAGATAATAAAACTCAGGTTACTGTGCATCAAAGTTCTGTTTATTAACACTTACGCCATTCACGATAATCACATATATTGTATTGACAAGGTGAAAGATATACATATTATAATATTAAATAACGTGTGAATATGATACTCCCCTCTCAATTAAGTGATTATTTTTCTTCATTAGGAAAGTATTTGATGTGATCATGAGGGGGTATCCAAAGAGTTTCAAGCATATCATTAAAAGCTTATATCTTATGGCAGATGTTGGGTACAAAAGTACTCATTAATGTTTTTTCTTGATTTTCTAAACTACTACACAAGATATTAACAAAAAAGACATATAATGTATTTTACCTGTTAATATTTTATCCAGAATTTACATCAAACTGTTGTAGTAGTTTGCCAGAGAATTTTGATTACTTTAATGTGGATCATCTTATGTAAATTATGGTACTTCTTTTTTTCTCTTTATAATTTGAAGACTTTAAGCCTTTGATTTAATTTTTTAGCTTATCAGATGGACAGTGATATGAAACAGATCTATCTTGTTTCTGACTTTAACAAGAATGTTTCTGCTGTCCCTGACATTGGCCAGGAGATAAGTTTACAATTCTATATAGAAAATATTTATCATATAGTTTTGAATTCAACACACAGATTGATGTATTGATAAATAATTATATGATACACAAATAGATGTTAAGGCTATCATAAGATTATCAACCTCTTATTTAACAACTTGGTGTTCAGTATTTAAACATTTTGTGATGTTAAAACATCTTTTTTTATATATGGATTTTTTTCCATTGCTGTATTTGATTTATTGTTGGATTATTTTATAGGTGAGATGAATCCATATTTTTCAGATATTTTCAAATTAGGCATCTGGTTTATATCAATGTCATGAATGTTTGAATTGGGATGCTGTTTCATTATTCTCTTAAAATTTGTGCATAATGCAGGGTTTTCTGAATATTTGCTGACACTTGTGCAGAAAGCCATCTAGTGGTCTTTTGGAAGGAATCATTCTGATACAAATGTGATGTCTTTTTTTTTTTTTTTTCTTTTCTTTTAGCATTTTTATTTTTTCTTGAGTTTACATTAGTAATATATGTCTTCAAAAGGTATTGACATTTTATTTTGTTATTGTCCTGTCATCTTTAAAATCATTAAATTCTTCCTTGAATTTGTTCAAATTATTTATCTGTAATATTTTTTTTAATCAGTGCTGAAAGATGTTGATTTGTTGGGTATAAAAAGGAAAGAAAATGAACAAACCTTAAAGAATAAGCTTTATTTACCCTTTCTATTCTTTATTCCTTTTCCTAATGTATTGATTTTGTATTTATTTTTATATTCTTTCCATGATTCTTAATTTTGTTGTATCATTACATTTATATAATTGTTTTGTTAATACGTGCATTTAACATGTGAACTTCTTTCTAAATACCATTTTTCCTGAAACCGTGAAGTTTCAACATGTGATGATTTTCTACCATTTAAGTGTGTGTAATCATATAATATACTTTAAATTATAAGGAAATTATAAAAACATGTTTTATTGTATGCCTTATAAATATGCTTACATATTTTATTTTAGATATAAAATGTATTATATTATTGGATGAATTATGTGCTATTGCATTCTGTTCAGTGCATTGGATTTTATGAGGTCAATTGTTAGATAATTGTTCCACTGAGACATTGTAGCTAGATGATTTTATTTTCTCAATTCCATTCAAATTCAAAATAAATATAAAAGAGAATACATTATCTATTTTGGGTTTGCTTATGTATAAATGCACATATACATCATAAATGTATACAACCATATACAGTATGTATAAATGCATATATACACATGAGTGTATACATTTTTATGTACAATTATTATTTAAATGGTTAGTTCTTTTTCAAAACAATTGATGTATTATTATATGCAAAAAGATGCACATATTTAACATGTATATCTTGATGAGTTTGGGAACATGTGTACAACCAAAAAAACATCACCAGACAACAAAAATATCCATCACCTACCAAAGTTTCTTCTGGACTTCTTTATTATTTATTTGTTTGCTTGTTTGTTCTATAAGAACATCTAACATAACTTTCTTAGCAATTTGAAGTGCACACTATTCTTAGCCATAAGCACTATGCTGTATAGATCTCCAAACTTCTTCTAGAATATGTGAAACTTTATGCTCTTTAACCATCACCTCCTCATTTCTTCCTTCTTCCAACCCCTGCAAACACCCTTGTATTCTCTGCTTTTATGAGTTTGATATATTTAGATTACGCATTTATGTGAGGTAGAACAGCATTTGTCTGTATTTGGCTTATTTCACTTAATGTAGTGCCCTGTGTTCATCCATATTTTTCCAAATGACATAATTTTCTTCTTTTCTAAAGCTGAATAATATTTCATTTTATGTCTATAACAAATTTTCTTTGTCCGTTCATCTATAGATAGGCATTTAGGATGGTTACATATCTTGGCTATTATAAATAGTGCTAGAACAAACAGGGATATCCAGCTATCGTTTTGATATACTGATTTCATTTCCTTTGGATATATACCCAGCAATGAGATTGCTGGATCATATGGTAGCTATATTTTTAGACTTTTGAGGACTTTACGTACTGTTTTTCATTACGGCTATACCAATTTACATTCCCAACAACACTGGACAAGGGCTATTTTTCCTCCAACCCTCACCAACATTTATCTTTTGTTTTCAATAATCACCATCCTAAAAGACAGGAGGTAATGTCTCATTGTGGTTTTCATTTGCATTTTACAGATGATTAGTGATGATGAACATATTATCACTTATCTCCTGGCTACCTTATGTCTTTTTTGAAGAAATTTCTTTTTATACCCTTTGCCCAATTTTACATCAGATCATTTCTTGTTAAAATATCTTTGCTATTTAGTTGTATGAGTTTCTTGTATATTTTGTATGCTAACCATTCATTAGATATAAGGTTTGCAAATATTTTCTCCCATTACATAGGTTGACTTCTCATTTTGTTCATTGTTTCCCAAAGGCTTTTGGGTTTGATATAGTCCTGCTTGAATATTTTTACTTTTGTTGTTAGATGCAAAAAAGCTCATTGCCAAGGCCAATGTCAAGTAGCTCATACCCTGTGTTTTCTTCTAGCAGTTTTATAGTTTCAGGTCTTAAAATTCCTTAACTCATAGTAATGTAATTTTGTATATGGCACACTAAGAGTCCAATTCCATTCTTTTCCATGCAGATATCCAATTTTTCTGACACTATTTATTGAGTAGACTATCTTATTACTATTGAGTATTACTGATGCATTTGTTGAAAATTAGTTTATATATGTGAATTTATTTGTAGGCTCTTTCTTCTGTTCCATTGGTCTTTGGATCCATATTATACTAGTATCATACTTTTGAATACTACAACTTTTTAGTTTAATTTAAAATCAGGAAGTGTGATGCTTTTGCCCTTATTTTTATTCAAGATTACTTTGACTATTTGGGATTATTTGTAGTTTTATACAAAATTTAGAACTTTTTCTTTCTATTTCTGTGAAAAGTGCCATTGGAATTTTGATAAGAATTACACTAAATTTGTAGAATTCTTTGAATATTAGGAACATTTCAATAATATTAATTTTTCAATCTCTGAACACAGGATATTTTCCCATTTATTTATGACTACTTATTTTCTTTCATCAATGTTTTTATGGTTTCAGTATTTAGATCTGCCACCTTCTCAGATCAATTTATTCCTAAATATTTAATTATCTTTTATTGTTTTATCAATTTCTTTTTTGCATGGTTCATTATTAGTGTATTGAAAAATGATCTCTTTTTATATGTGGAATTTATGTACTGCAGCTTTACTGAATTTATTTGTGAGTTCTAACAGTTTTTCTTTTTTTTTTTTTTGTTTCCTTGTTTATTTTTTTAGTGGAACAATTTTATTTCTTTCCTTCCTATCTGGATTTTTTTTTTATTGCCTAATTGCCCTGGCTAGGACTTTTGGTATTATTTTGACTAGAAAGAGCAAGTGTGGGTATCTTTGTTTCATTCCTAATCTTAAAGGGGAATCTTTCAAATTTTTAACACTGACAATGATGTTAGTTTTGAACTTGTCATGTATGGTTTTTACTTTGTAGTTACATATTCTCTCTATCCCTAATTTGTTGAGAGTCTTTTTTATTGTTTGTTTTCACATTCCCCTCTATACCTAATTTGTTGAGGATTTTTTTATCATTAAAGGATGATAAATTTTTCAGATTTTTTGCATTTATTTAATAGCATGATTTTTATTGTTATTTTAGTTAATTTTTATTGTCATTACAAAAAAATTGCTCACCTGATTTAAATTTTTTATATTCATTACTCTTTTAATAACCCATTCCTTTTTAACTTCATGTATTTTATTCTTATGATTCTTATACTGAGGGTCTATCAATGTTAAAATTACTTTTCTGAAAATATTTTATTTTGCTTTGTCTTTACAGATAGTGTAACTGTGTATACAATTTTAGGTCAACAATAACTTTCCTTCTGTGCTATTTAGCTATTAATGCACTATCATTTTAGACAACACAGAAGTCTGTTATCAGTTAATTACAAAGACTTTGTCATTAATTTGCCTAATTATATGGTTTCTTCAATATATGCTCTTGTTAATATAGTTTTCCTGAAATATGGGTAGGTGTGAGTATTCCCTTTAAAAAAAAAAAAAATTCCCTTAGTTTTCAAAGAGAAGAGCTCTTCTAATCAGAAAGTGTGACTTTATTTTCAAGAGCTTTTAATTTATTCTTCAAACATTATCTTTCAATTATTCTATCTACTATATGTTCTTGTATTAGTAAATGTTTGATACTACTCTTTTAGTAGTACTAGTAAATGTTTCATTGAGCTTTTCAATCTGTCTTCTATATCTCTTAATGACCCATTTATAACTTATCTTATTGTCTCTGCATTCTGGCAGCACAGTTTGTGTTAAAAATAAAGCTGCCTATGTGTGAAGCAAGAAAAACAAAATCAAATTCCATGTTCCCATAGAAATTATTATATCAGATTGCTCAATTTTCTTCTTTTCCCTGAAGTTATTGCTAGTAGAATAAAATAAAAGAAAATATATGACAATACCTGCTATCCAGGCAAACAGTTAGATTTAAAATTTGCTTTGAACATGTGGTTATATCATGAACTAGAAGGCAATGCTCACCTTTGGATGAACTAGACAGCATAGAGGAGTCTTCAAACCCTTCAATTAGCAATCAATGCTTCAGAGCAACAAGAGGTAGTGTTATAAACCATATGGGTATGTAAGTTTACTTTAAGTCAACACAAAATGCATTGGTTCTTTAAAAATAAGGGTGCTTAATCATTATTGCTCATGATGTACATTGGAAGACATATAACATGCATTTTTCTACCTACTCCTCATAACCATAGTAAATGCAATGGTACATTTAATAACAGTTGATTTAATAGTTTTGATAATTGATACTCAAGGCTAAATAATTCCCCCTCCAAAATAAGAGTAAAAATAAATATATTTAAGCCCAAATCTTTCCAACTTAAATGTTCAAGTAAAATCACCAAAGTTATCTGAGGCTCTTGACAAAGACTCATTATTATATTAATGATAATGTTGATATTTTTATAACAAAACTTCACTGAGAAAGAATTATACCCAGTGAAAGTCAACACATAACTAGAATTCTAGGCCCATATATCCTTGGCCTGAAATCTAAAAGATGCCTTCTAAGTCCTACTTCAATTGAGAACAGTGTGGGTTATACAGCATTCTCTAAGGCCATCTATTATTTGGACAGATATGGCATTTCTAGCTTTGAAATACAGACTTACCCAGAGTACGCGTATGCCAGAAAAGTGAAAGGAGAAGAGCAGAGCCTGCTGCTTCCTTGATTGCCCAGTAAAAATAAATAAACAAGGCTTTGACTGACCTTAGCCCAGAAATGGTTACTAATACTCAATCTAATTAGGTTCTTCTCCTAATCAGAGGGGCTATTTACGAGCCTCATCTATGGGCAGATATTTTCTAATCTTGGAGTCTAAACAGATAATAAAAGTGGAGGAGAAAAAAAAATCCCTGTTCTATCAGTAGGCTTGAACAAGAGCTGACTGTATGTACACATCTTATCGGGCACTTTCAGAAACTATTCTGTTTCTTTCTCACAAAATACTTTTGGGTGACTTTAAATTACATATATGATAAGGATGAGAATTTAAAGGTTCAAATTTTTATAAAATGTCCAAAGTTCATAGCTATTAAGCTGAATAGATAAGTTTAGAAAGCTAGTTGATCTGCTTTCAAAGCCGGTATAATTCCTCCTATCTTTCTCTCCCTCCTAAGGGAGGAAAATGTCCTGAACTCAGTCTGAAGGCAGAAATGAGTAAAAGTAGAAAAAAGAAGCTTATGAATTTGATCCATTACAGGTCTGTGTTAACATGACAATAGAGCAAATAGGCATAGGTTGTTCTGAGCAAACCATTTTGATAGATGAAGTTGGTAAGAATGGATTAAGGGTTAAGATAAGAATTAGTTTGAGAAAAGAGAGATAACTTTTTTTCTTATTTCAGTTGTAAAGGTAATTACCTTTGATTTCAGATAAACATTTGCTGAAAAAATACTATTTGAAAAAAGCTATATTGCGGCTGAGGGTACAACTGTAAAATGAATAAACATAATAACCACTCTTCATGAGGACTCAATTTTGACAGGAAAGTTAAGCATTGAACAAATAATCATGATATGATAAATTAGACAAAGAAAAATAACAGGTGCTATGAAAACAAATGGCAAGGAAAGTTAATCCATTCTTGGGTATCAGTATGAGCTTTCCAGAGCAAATGATGCTTGAGCTCTCAAATTAAAAAATAAACGAGTATTAGCTAAAAGTAAAACTTGGAAAGAGAGCTTCTAAATCAAGAGTGAGTGAATTAATTTAAGAATGTAAACCAGGTAATTAGGTGCCCTGAAAGGCATAGATGGCCTGGCTTGGGGTTTTGACTATAGATTTTAAACAGTATTCATGTCCTATTTCCAACACTGCATCATTGTGGTTAGAGAGAAGAGTGGTTGTGATTTTCCACAAGTATTGCAATTTTATACTCCTAGAAAAAACAGCAACATAAAGGAGTTCATGGATTTCAAAGAAAGAGTAGAAACAATTGACCAAGGAATCTAATTACTACGGGAAAAGAATTGATGACCACATGGTTATTAGAAAGAATACAATGGAGTCAGTGAAAGGTGATACCAAAAACGTGGAAACAGATGTATGGGCAGTGTAATTCAAAAGGTATGTAGAAACATAGAAAGTTGTAATGAGTGAGTATTTCAAATATAGACTTTCCAAGGTAGAAATATTTCAGTAGATGCCAATACAGGATGTGTACAGGGGATTGAGTGGTACGAGTGGAGTGATTTAGAACTTAGTGGGAATAAAGTAGTCTGAAATAAGAACAAAAATGAAATTGAGATGAGAAAGACAGAGTTTGGGCAACTTATTTTTTGTTTTATTAAATCATAGCTGTGTATATTAATGTGATCATGGGGCACCATACATAAGTTTTATAGACCATTTGACATATTTTCATCACACTGGTTAACAGCCTTCCTGGCATTTTCTTAGTTATTGTGTTAAGACATTTATATTCTACATTTACTAAGTTTCACATGTACCCTTGTAAGATGCACCATAAGTGTAATCCCACCAATCACTGTTGCTCTGCCCACCTTTCCTCTCCCTCCCCTCCCTCTCCCTCTTCCCCATATTCTTAGTTTGTAACTGGGTTATAGCTTTCATATGAAAGTCATAAATTAGTTTCATAGTAGGGCTGAGTACATTGGATACTTTTTCTTCCATCCTTGAGATACTTTACTAAGAAGAATATGTTCCAGCTCCATCCATGTAAACATGAAAAAGTAAAGTCTGCATCTTTCTTTAAGGCTGCATAATATTCCATGGTGCACAGATACCAAAATTTATTAATCCATTTGTGGATTGATGGGCACTTGGGCTTTTTTCATGACTTAGCAATTAAGGATTTGGCTGCAATAAACTTTCTGGTACAAATGTCTTTGTTATAATGTGATTTTTGATCTTCTGGGTATATACCTAGTAGAGGAATTATAGGATTGAATGGCAGATCTATTTTTAGATCACTGTGTTCTCCAAACATCTTTCTGAAAGGAATGTATTAATTTGCATTCCCACCAGCAATGTAGAAGTGTTCCATTTTCTCCACATCCACGCCAGCATCTCTGGTCTTGGAATTTTGTGATATGGGCTAGTCTTATTGGAGTTAGATGATATCTCAAAGTAGTTTTGATTTGCATTTCTCTGATGATTAAGGATGATGAGCATTTTTTCGTATGTCTGTAGGCCATGTGCCTGTCTTCTTCTGAGAAGTTGCTCTTCAAGTACCTTGCCCAGCCCGCAATGGGATCACTTGTTCTTTTTTTGCTTATACGTTTGAGTTCTCTGTGGATTCTGGTTATTAAACCTTTGTCAGAGA
>CAUYPK010004873.1:0-13030 GCA_963574355.1 Loris lydekkerianus
AAATTTCTTCAACATGTGAATGTCGTTGAAGTATTTAATTTCTCCGTCATAAATGAAGCTCATTTTAGCTGAGTCCAGTATCCTGGGTTGAAAGTTATTTTGTTTTAGGAGATTAAAAGTCCATGACCACCCTCTTCTAGCTTGAAAGGTTTGAGCAGAGAGATCTGCAGTTATTCTAATATTCTTCTCCTTGTAGGTAATGGTTTTCTTTCGTCTGGCAGCTTTCAGAATTTTCTCCTTCATATTAACTTTAGTGTAATTGATTATGATGTGTCTTTGGGATGTGTTATTCGGGTTGAGTTGTGCTGGAGTTCTGAAACTGTCTTCTTTCTGAATTTCAGAATCTTTTGGCATATCTGGAAAGTTCTCCTTCATAATCTCATGGAGAAGAGACTCTGTGCCTTGTGAAGCCACTTCGTCACTTTCAGGGATCCCTATAAGACTAATATTGTGTTTCTTCAAATTATCCCAGAGCTCTCTGAGAGAGTGGTCTGTTTTTGCTCTCCATTTCTCTTCTTCTTTGAGGGTTTGGAAGCATTCAAAAGCTTTGCCTTTAATGTCAGAAATCCTTTCTTCTGCTTGCTTTATTCTGTTACTGAGGGATTCTACTCTGTTTCTAAGATCTTTGAGGGATACAACTTCTTGTCTCAATGTTTCAAAATATTTTGTCATTTGGTCTTTGAATCCATTGAATTCTTGAGATAACTTTTGGAATTCTAATTCGATCTTGTTTGCTATCCAGATCTGAATTCAATTTCTGATGTCTCAGCTATTTGTTTGTATATGGGGTCTTGTGTTGTTTCTGCCCCATTGATCCTTGGGGGAGTTGTTCTACTCTGATTATTCATATTGCTATTTTTTCTGTTGATTTCGCCTCATGATTGTTTTTCACCATTGCCTCTGGCTGTCCTCAGAGTTGGGGAGGTGTCTCTCCAAGATTAGACCCCAGCAGGATCACTCTATTGTTGCTGGATCTTTGTAGGGAGTGACCCTGTGTAGTTCCTCTGGGGCTACTCTAGCTAGGGAGTTCTGGTTGTGGAAGCAGCTCCTGTGTGTGACACACCTGGATCCAGCAACAGGGCTGGGGGTGGTGCACACGGTTCTGGGAGTGCCTGGCGCCCAGTGACTTTGGCTCAGAGAGCCCACTGCTCCAGCAGTCTCTGGCCAGGAGAAGGGCTCTGTGCAGAGGCAGGGAGGGCTCCAGAGGGCACGCAGCTACCAGAGTCCCTAGGCAGATGAACGGGCTAGTGTTGAGGATGGGAGGACACAGGAGGGAGGATGCAGGGTTGTGTGGCTCCTGCAGTTCATAGTCAGGGAATGTGGAGGCCCAGTGGGTGTGGGTCACTGATCGGGGTCACTGCACAGCTCTTATGGAGGTCTGGGCGGTGCCAAGCCCAGGAGTTTGAGGTTGCTATGAGCTGTGACATCAGGGAACTCTACCCAGGACAATAGCCCAAGGCTCCAGTGTGCCAAAACCGTCTCACTCTGCCCCTAAGGATTAAGGCTGTAAGGCATCTCACTCCCTGCCTTTAGGCTGTTCAGTCACTAGTTTACTTTGTCCCGCCTGATCCTTGCTCTGGGACCCTGAGGGCAGAGCTTGCTGGAGCAGTTATTTCACAATGGATTACTTTGCCAAGCTCAGTGGCTCATTCTGGGCCCCAGACAATGCCCAACGTTCTCCACACTCCTGCTCAAGCTCTCCCCAAGGTAGCTCAACTGAGTGCCAAGTCCAAGAACACCAAAACAGTTTACAGGTAAGGCCTTTCTGGTTTGCCATCTCACTGCTGCTTGTACTCATGGTTGCCAGTGTGATTAGGTCAATCGAACACACGCAGCCACTTGCCAGTTTTCCAGGGTTTTTGTCCTCCTCCTAGGGTCCCAAAGTCCCTTGCTGGCTCCCTGTATCCTCAAAGGATGATCATAGGCAGATCCCACCGGCCAGAGATGCCTGGAGTCTTGTCTCCCTAGACTTGCCGTGCCCAGTTACAGGGAAGCTGTTACTCGGCCGCCATCTTTAATCTAAATCTAAAATTTCTTTGCTCAGGTTCTTATTGGAGGATGTATCCAAAACTGCCAAAGGAGTTTTAAAATCTCCGACTATTATGGAGCTGGAGGAAATCAATGTCTGTTAGAGTTTCTCTTATAAATAGAGGTGCATTCTGGTTGGGTGCATAGATATTAATAATTGAAATCTCATCATATTGAGTATTACCCTTAACAAATATGAAGTGAGCATTCTTATCCTTCCTTACTTTTCTTGGTTTAAAGCCTATTGTACCTGCAAATAGAATTGCAACACCTGCTTTTTTCTGATTTCCATTTGCCTGAAACGTGGAAGACCATCCTTTCACCCTGAGACTATATTTATTTTTTAAGGTAAGATGAGATTCTTGTATGCAACAGATATCTGGCCTGAGTTTTTGTATCCAGTCAGCCAACCTGTGCCTCTTTAGAGGATAGTTTAAGCCATTCACATTAATGGAGAATATTGATAAGTCTGGTAAAATTTGGGGTATCGAGTTTTTTGAAAGTCCAATGGACATTTTTAATCCTTTTGCCACTGTGAAAGATGGAATTTGATCAAAAGTTTCTGAGTGAGTTTACTTTTGTGGTGGAGGATTGCGCTGGTCATTATGGAGGATAGGTCTGAGAATATCCTGGAGATCTGGTTTAGTTATGGCAAATTTCTTCAACATGGGAATGTCATTAAAATATTTAATTTCTCCATGGTAAATGAAACTCAGTTTAGCTGTATACAGGATCCTGTATTGAAAGTTATTTTGTTTTAGGAGATTAAAAGTCAATGACCACCCTCTTCTAGCATGAAAGGTTTCAGCAGAGAGATCTGCAATCATTCTAATGTTCTTCCCCTTGTAGGTTATGGTTTTCTTACATCTGACTGCTTGCAGAATTTTCTCTTTTATGTTAACTTTACTGAATTTAATTATGATTTGCCTATGAGATATCTTGTTCAGGTTGAGTAATACTGGGGTTCTGAAGCTGTCTGCTATCTGAATTTCAGAATGTCTTGGCGTGTCTGGAAAGCTCTCCTTCATAATCTCATGAAGTGGAGCCTCTGTGCCCTGTGAAGCCACTTCTTCACCTTCAGGGATTCCTATAAGGGAAATATTATTAATAGTTTTCTTCGAATTATCCCAGAGCTTTCTGAGAGAATGCTTCATTTTTGCTCTCCATTTCTCTTCCTCTTTAAGAGTTTGGTAGCATTCAAAAGTTTTGTCTTCAATGTCAGAAATCGTTTCTTCTGCTTTCTCCATTCTGTTACTGAGGGATTCTACTATATTTTTCAGATCTTTGAGGGCTGCAAATTGTTGTCTTAATGTGTCAAAATCTTGGCTGATTTTGTCTTTGAATTCATTGAATTCTTGAGACAACTTTTGAAATGCTCCTTGAATTTCTAATTCCAACTTTACTTCCATTCTATTAATCTTATTTGCAATCCAAATTCTGAATTTGATTTCTGACATCTCAGCCATTTGTTTATGAATGGGATCTTCAGTTGTGTCTGCCATATCGTTCCTTGGGGGAATTGATCTCCTCTGGTTGTTCATGTTATCAGAGTTTTTCAGCTGAATCTTCCCCATGATTATTTTATACCATTTGGCAAGATGAGCAGATAAGGTGAAGTTGCGTTGGGAGTAGGGATTAACCAGCCCTTTGCCTAGGAGCTGGGACTGGTGTCTGTACCTTTTCTCCACAGCTTTACAAAGGACCTGTACAGTGCTCATGGAGTAGTGATTAACCAGCATTTTTTCCAAGAGCTGGGACTGGTGCCTGTACTTTTTCCCCTAGAGCTTTGCAAAGGACCCATACAGTGCTATGGCCTGAGACACTGGGGACTTGCTTGGTGTGGTGGGGCTACATGGCTCTGTCTTATTTTTAGCTGGTCTCTGTCCTACCCTAATGAATCAGTTACTCTAGGTTGAAGTCTCAGCTGTGGAGAAATACCAGCAATTAAGTCACCCCACTCTCCATGGGCGACAACTGGAAAAGGAAAATCAAACCTTCCCACAACCACACACCCAGGGTACCACTTTGCATAGTCCTCCAGTGATTGGTCCAGTTTAAGAGGTCCAAATCAATTGTTCCAGTCAGCACCCAGTCTCAAGTGGGAGAGTTCTAAAGGTCTCTGGTAACTCAAGTATGACTCTTTCTGGTGCTCCATGGAGTCAGAAGGACCCCCCTCTCCCACAAATGAATTAGTTTGGGAAGGTTGATGCCTCCTTCCCCACCTTGCACCTCTGTCACACCCATTTACTGGTAACCCCGCAGGGCTGTGACCCAGTTCCCTCCAATGAGCAGATGCTCCAGGGGTTTGTGCCTGCCTGAGTCACAGGGAGATCTGTCTCCTCAGCCAGACCTCCACACTGTATCACCATCCAGCAGGGGGAGCTGAGGCTTGACAACCTTGGGTGGTTAATGGAAGCTGGGGTGGTTCACTCAGTTCCAGCCATGCTCCTGATTAATGTTGTTGACACTTATATTTTTCCAGAATTTGTGGTTCTGTCCTAACTATATTCCCCTGCAGACCAGATGCTGTTTGAATTCACAGAAACTGTGACACAGCCACAGTCTGTGCTGCTGCCTGGACCTGGTGTGTCTGTCTCCACTGCAGTCTGTGTTGGGACAGGTGCAGTTAGAACTCACAATCAGCAATCCATTCCAGCCCCGCCTGCCTGCTCCTGTCTTAGGTATGATGCTAAGGCCAGGTGCTTCTTAGGCTCACTAACGCAGTCCTCTGGCTAAGCCCCACCCTGGGAGTATGCCATCTCTGCACGTGCATCTTCTATTCTCTGTCTCCACTGCACCCCACCAAGGCAGGTACTGCCTCAGGCATACCTTTTACTCCTGGGGCCTGCATTTTCACCCCAGATCTGTTCTGCCAGTGTCCACCACCAGAGAAAATGCCTAGCTTTCTCTGGTTGCCCAGAGCAGCAGGGGTGTGAGCCCTATTGTTCCTTCAGTTGCCACTGCTGCTCTGTGCTGTGGGACACCACCTCTCCCTGTCCTGCAGGATTCCTTCTGTCCACTGTCTTCTCCCTACTCCCATACTGCAGAATCAGCACAGACCTGCAACAGCCCATGCCCTTTCCATACCTCTCGAGAAAATTTCCAAGAATCTGGACTTCAATGGGGACAGGCCTCCAGACCTTGGGGTGAGAGTGGAGGGGAGTACTGGGAGTTCAGAATTATAGGTAGAGAATATATATAGTTTTATACAGTTTTATGCCTGGTGGGAGCGTGCCATGGCACCCCAATAGAAGGAAGTCCGGTTTTTAGAGGATCTCTCCTGTGGGATAAAATAGGAGGATGTTTAAACTCTGCTCGCTTGTTTGTAGAAAGTATACTGCAAGCCGTTCTCATAGGGGAGGGGACTCCCGTCTTTTTTTTTTTTTTTTTTTCTTTTTTGCAGTGTTTGTCTGGGGCTGGGTTTGAACCCGCCACCTCCAGCATATGGGGCCAGAGCCCTACTTCTTTGAGCCATAGGTGCCACCTCAGCTTGGATTTTGTACCTGTGTATTTTGTACCTATTATTTATATCCTTGGGGTCGCAGCTTGCCTCAGCAGGGTTGACATGCTCTTCAACCTTCTCTCTTGGCTCAGCTCCAAACCATCAGCTTACATGCTAAATTTCTGTCCTTTAACTCTCCTTCTGGATGAGAGCCTCTGTGGAAAGCTGACTCCAGTCAGCTATCTTGCTCTGCCCCCCCCCCCAATCCCTCTTTTTAAAAGGCTTATAAATCTAGCAAAAGATTCAAGCAAATAATAATGCCTTTGACTCACATCAACATCCCTATCTCCTGGGATTTAGGTGATGCAGTAAACTTCCCCTTAGCATTAGAGAGATTCAGTACAAAGTGTGCGACCTATGCTGTCTTCTCCCAGGTACAATCCCCCATATGCCACACAGGGATAGATCTGTGTCATTTGTAGCCCTACTGACCATATGTCCTTTGAGTGCTGTCTCAATGGATTTGTATATTAAAAAGTAGCAGAACTGAAAGTTTATTTTCATTTAACATGGACAAGTCTGTTTTCTGCCATTTTCCATACACCAAAGTGCCCAACAGGAAAAACAGCTCCTGTATCCTAGAACATAAATAAACTGCCCCGGTGACGAGTCCAGAAAAAAGGGGTCTGGCACTCTCTGAGCCAGAGGTTCCTCCCTGCTGCACCAGGCTTAGCCATCTTCTTGTCACATACACAAGTCAGGACCACAGTCTGAACTCATGAGCAGTCACTCCACATAGTGAAAGCATCTTGGGCTCCTGACGTGTAAAGTCATCAATCAGTCAGCTGTTTCTGTCATTTCTGGTTAAAAGCACATAAAATATTTCCCAGTGCTTCTCATCATCCCTCTAATAGAAATGCTTCTACTGATTACCCACAGCCATGTTGTCAGATGAGCCACAGTCAGTTGTTAACATCTGGAGGGGAGAATATTGGCCAGCACAGTTTTAATTTACTTAAGAGTTTTCTTTAATGAATCTCATTTTGGCAGGAGGAAGTCATGACCAGGCATCATAACACCATCTAATTTTCCACAAGCTTTTTAAAGTTGCCATTTTTCCCTTTCCTCAATCAATCCTATTATTCCTTTCAACATCCCCAAAGGGTCAAGACCCTGTAGCTAGAAAAATAATAAATTACATGGTTAGATTTTCTTCGGTGAAAAATCTTTCACATTGCTTTATCTTAATTTATTATTTTTCCTCCTCTAAATTGTATAGTCTGTGCCTGGCTAAAGGGTCTGGCTTAGTTATAATGTTTAGTACATATAGTCTAAAGGCTTTGCTGCAAAGCAAATTAATTTTGTAAGAAAACTGACAAGACTAACAAGTTTCCACCGAAGCCAGTTTCCAATGAGGAAAGCTTAAATCTGTTAGATGGGTCTCTTAGCTCCTCCTAGTCATTTCTAAGCTGAGTAATTTTTTTTTATTATTTGTGAGAAAATTTTTTTTCATGAAATGAGATTTCCTTGGGCTTTAAATGAGCATTAAATGGCTGTGCCTGGACATCAGGCTGAGGGGTCTGTTTGGCCCTAGAGTAAACATGATTATTGTTAATAATTTTTTGTCATTATTTTTGGAACTAATAAGGAAATATTTGGATTAAGTAATATATAGGTGACTATTTACTTTGCTTTCGATTAATATTTTTTATCCTAAATTGTCAAATCCTAGACATCTGCTTGTATATACGCTTTTTTCAGCAGCTACATTTTTGAGTGAATTTGCAGGGTGCTTCATAGACTCAGTTTGCTTTACCAGTGTAAGAAAGATACTTAATATTCAGGGAAATGTAGCAATTCATGCATTTGTAGCATTCCATCATACTGTACATCAAAGCAGAAAAAATTCTTTAATCTCTTGTATAAAACAAAATAACAGTGTTGAAGCTTTAAAATAATGTAGAAAATGTCTCCCTTTAATTATTGAGCAATGCTCACCCCTCCAAATGAAGGAATGGTGGAGTGACATTCTTCATGACCAAGAAACATGAAGTTCAGAGTCTGAATTCCATTTCTACTACCAACTGGTGACCTTGGGCAAAATTCAGTATCCTCTTCAGTAAATTGAGGATAATAATATTTAATTAGAAGTCACCATTTTGGCATAAGAAATTGTGTTAATTCCCCTAAAAAAGCTTCATAAATTTTTAAGTTGTAATATTTGAAAGAAATGTGGTATGAACAAAAGTATTTTAGCATGAACAATGAAAAGAATAAATTCTATTTTCCATGTTGACATTATTCCCAGCATTACACCGTATTTCAAGATGAAGATGGATGGCTCTGTTGTGCATAAAACTGTGATGCCAGTGTTGCCTTAGCTATTGATCCAAGCAAATGGAGAAGAATTAATGGATTCTGAAATCTGGGGTCACAACTGTAGATGTCACCAGGAAATTCCATGCTGCTGCCTAAAGACAGGGACAAAAACAACAAAATGGAAGAGAAGGAAATGAACAGTCAGTCCTCTAAGGTGCCTGCAGGGCACAGAGAGGCTCAGAGGATTGAAAGCTGTAAATCCCCTAGGACTAGGTAGTACAACTGAATTTGTGAAAAGGGTGTTCAAATGGAAGCCCCTCCCAACCTAACATAAATTTGACTCTAATAAAAGATAATCTAGGCTCAGCGCCCATAGCTCAGTGGTTAAGGCACCAGCCACATACACCAAGCCTGACAGGTTTGAACACACTCCCAGCCTGCTAAAGACAACAATGCAACAACAAAATAGCTGGACATTGTGGTGGGTGCCTGTAGTCCCAGCTACTTGGGAGGCTGAAGCAAGAGAATCGCTTAAGCCCAAGAGTTTGAGGTTGCTGTGAGCTGTGATGCCCCTGCACTCTACTAAGGATGACATAGTGAGACTCTGTCTCTAAATAAATAAATCAACCAATAAATAAATAATCTGTATTTTTCTTGCATCATTTAGATGCATCATTTGCATCTGTGTTTCTATAGCAGTTTCTTTCCAACACTCTTCACCTGATAAGATCTAACCTTGAGAGAGTTTGTTGACTTCTTTAAGTCATTTCAAAGATAAATAAGAGTTTGACAAACCACTTCCCAAACTCTCTCCCAAAAGGAGACTTATTTTGTAAAAAAAAGAAAAACAATGGAAAATTGGTTCTATCATGAAGTCTAGAAATAATAGTGGCTTTTTAATTAAACATTTTCATTTCCTTCCTCACTAAATTAATACAGTTTAACTGCTAAAGAAGACACACACTGGTCCAGACCACCAGATCAAAGTAGTCAGTATGGGAAGATGACAGAGCATATAAAGCTTTTGGTCGATCAGAAAGACCTACAGGTAACTCTTCACAGGTCTACAGGTGTGCTTCAGGCCTCGGTAATCCCAAGCAGCTGAATAAAAATCTGACTCACTGTTCCCACACCTCCTAAGCCAATGCATACTTGTAAGGTCACATTAATATCAATTCTAAATTTAAACAGTGGCTCCTAGCACCACTGTTAGGACCTTAGCCACAGCTCCCAAATCTCCCCCAGCCATTTCTGAGAGTCTCCTGAGTGGTGTCTCAGGCCTGTCCTCTAATAAATCTACCCATGTTTTCATAATGGCACTGCTGGACACCCGCTAGAACTTCAAACTACACAAAGGGCCTAGACAGAGAACAGGAACATGCCATCTCCTTCCTGGTCCTTGTCTCTTCCATCCTCATCTTCCCTCAACAAAAGAACCAGGAAGTAACAAAAACTCTCCTTAAGTTAGAAAAAAAGGCTCATCACTTCTCAGCCTTCTGAGATGAAGTGTATCTATCATCTGTTCTTAGCAGTTTAATATCTGATATGTCTTCTACCCAAGGAATACATAGTATTCTAAATAGGAAGGTGGAATAGGAGCCTGCTCCATACACTCCACACATGGACCTGGTGTAGCAGTACCTCCCGGAACAATGCCCCCTCACACGCACGCACACACACACACACACACACACACACACACAAAAGGTTCTAGAATACACGCATTGAATATATGCATATCACTCAAAATAGGCCAAGTTATGTGGCAGTTATACGTGAAACTTCCAGCAGTGAAGCACACCAAAGGTTTACTTCTTATGCATCCTGCGCGTCATGTAGGTTGTCAGGGCCATCTGCTCATCTGAGTCACCCAGGAAGCCCAGCTGAGAGAGACTTTATCTCAACCTGCTCCCATGGCTTCTGTGCTCTGGCTCCTACAGGCTGCTTAGATGTGAGACAAATCACTTCTAAACACATTTCATCAGCCCAAGAAACTCCTATGGGCATGCCTCACTTGAAGGGAACAAAACACTCAATCCTACTATGGGGCCAGAAGGAAGACAACCAGACCTGATGACCACCAAATAAACCCGTTCTCATTGATGTTCACTCCTGTTGGGTGTGCACACAGCCAGATTCTGAACCCAGAAGGTGAGTTCAGCCAGAACCCTCACTATAATTATAAGACAGTAAAAATCACTTACTTTGGAAATTCAAGGTGCCATCCTAATAGGTACCTTTTTGTAGGCCATACATAACCTTATGGGACAAGGAGACTCACGTGTAACTGGGAAAATAAACGCCAGCATATTCAAAAGCTCATTTTCAACTACCCAAGAGTACAGATATCTTAGAATGTGATCCACAAAACACAATATATTTTTTACCCTCTATTGGGTGTGGTGAAGCAGCCACACCTACATTTAGGAGTCATCGTTACTGAGCATCTGTGATAGCATTATGGCACAGTCTTTAATTATTTTGTCTCTTACCCCCACACTGCTCCACAAGGAAGATATCCCCATTTTGCAGATGAGGATCAGGGAGATGAACAGTTTGCTCATGTTAGCCGTCTCATGTACTTCAAATTGACCTTCACTGGCACATTTTGTCCTTCAAGGAGTCTCATTGTGTTCCTTCTTTCCTTTCTCCTTTGGTCTCCCTGTTTTGTTTTTGTTGTTAATTATTTGATTGTTATCCAGAGAATAAATTTTTACAGTCAATCCCAAACCTCTCTCCTGATTGGCTTTTTCTTCCCAGGCTTCCAGCATCCCTTCTTTAGCTCCACCTACCTTCCTATGATACTAACACTGCAGGTTGAAGTCTTCTGGACACCAGCTCAGCACTCAGGGGCTATTTGGGTAAGATCTACCAGTCTCCTTTCTGTCAGCAGACTCAGGTTCATGTAGGTTCCATCCCTTACAGAGTGTGCAGCCTTGAGGTTGTACACCCTTTAGCCTGACATAGGAACAATAGGTGCCACTGTAGGAAGAACACCTTACCCAGGCCTGCAAGGATGGCTACTGTCAGGATGAGAGGAGAGAATGAATATGAAAGGACTTCTGTTAATAGAAGGCATGACACAACTACAAATGTTAGTTAACTTTCCTTGCCTCCCCGTGTCCCTAGGCACTACCCCTCTGAACTCTCACAGCGCCCTTTCCCCAACCACACCCCTTATCTACTGTGCTGAAATTATCCCTTGACTTGTAGGTCTTCTCCTGAGATTATGAGAGCTTTGGGAACAAGGACTCTCTCTAGATGCACTTGCTGCACCTAGTAGGCCGTCAGTGAATGTTTGCTGAATGAATGAGCTAAAGACCCTCTAAATCTCTGAACTCCAGCCCCAAAGACTGAAAGTTAAAATAAACCAATTAAACCCCCTTGTAGGGTCTCACTAATAATGAGACAAACATGTTCATATAAATGTGTAAATGAAACCTTTCTGAGAAATAGTTACCACGTTTTAAATTTATAACTTGCAATATTGTTTATGGGGTGTTTTTTCAGTAGCTGTGAGGCAAGGGGACTATAATTCAGGATGTCTCTAGGTCCCTGAGTTTCCAGGTTCCTCTCTTATCCAAAATAATATATCCACCTGAAATCCAGCTTTCAGGTATACAAGCTGCCCATCTGAGGAGGTATCAATCTCTTGGCATCCTGAAACTTTAGATAATCCAGTGCTTAGGACTTGGATTTCTTGTAGGAGTCCCAAATTAGCCTGCTGCTAAGTATGGCCATATGCAAAACTCCCCTTTATGTAACGGAGCATTAACGCCTACTATGTCTCCTCCCTCATCATCTGTCACAATCAAAAAATGGCAGCACAAATCCAAATTCCAAGGGAATAAAAAACATATTGCATAGGAATTCCCCTTGAAAACATGACCTGAGGAAAACTCCTTGGGATTAGATAAAGTGGGGTAGAAAGGGGAGAGAAATGATTGAATTAAATTTCTATGGACCCCCAAACCCAGCAAAAGTCATGTGGGTGGGTACCATCCTATATCCCACAACTATTAGAACAGTTCAAATCCAAAGTTTGGGAGAGGTTTTCAATTTCAAATTCTGAAAGCTCTAGTTTACTCTTTTTTTTTTTTTTTTTTACCTATTTGTTTATTTATTGGAGACAGAGTCTCACTTTGTTGCACTTGGTAGAGTGGTGTGGCACCATAGCTCACAGCAACCTCAAACTCTAGGGCTCAAACAATTCTCTTTCTTTAGCCTCCCAAGTAGCTGGGACTACAGGTGCCCCCCAGGACACCCAGCTATTTTTGCAGACCAGGTGTCACTGTGGCTCAGGTTGGTCTTGAACCTGTGAACTCAGGCAATGCACCAGTCTCGTCCTAACAGAGTGCTAGGATTACAGTTGTGAGCCACCACGCCAAGCCTCAAGTTGATTTTAGTATTATTTCCATATAGGAATAAACAATATATACTCTGCCAATAGGGATTCCATAGGGATTCTCACTATCCCTACTTTTAACTTTCTGCCCATGATCTATGTTAAACCATTTTGAAATCTAGACATTTTATTGTTTCAGGTTAATTTGAGGGTACAAAGAATTAGGTTACAATGTTCGCATTTGTTTGGTAGAGTCCCTCTTATAATTGTGTTCCACCCCCAAGAGGTGTGCCATACTCCCTAACATTGTACCCATTAAGTGGGAGCACATCAATCCTCCTTCCTCCTTCCCTCTCCCCCTCCTTTATTCCTTTGCCCTTTACCTTGCATTGAGTTTTTCTTTCTTTTTTTTTTTTCTTTTTTTTTTTATTGTTGGGGATTCATTGAGGGTACAATAAACCAGGTTACACTGATTGCATTTTTTAGGTAAAGTCCCTCTTACAGTTGTGTCTTGCGCCCAAAAGGTGAGGCACACACCAAAGCCCCACTCCCCTCCCTCCATCCCTCTCTTTGCTCTTCCTTTCTGATTTCATTTCTTTTTTTTTTTTTTTTTTAAGCAGGAACTCAACTTTATTGCATCAAGCAGCTGCTTATATAGAGCATGGGGAAGGGGCGGGGAAAGAAGGTGGGGGATGAGGTGCGTGACAGGGTTGGGCCAATGGCATGGTACCACATTGGCTGTATCTAGGTAGAGGCAGTTTCAGGCAGGGCCTTGCTGAGTCATTGCTATGTGGAAGTAGCTCGATGGATCTACTTCTAGTCAGGCTCGGGAAGTTGCACTAGGCCTCAGGCACATGGCAGGGCCCAACAATTCCCTCTTTTGTTTTTTGTATGGC
>CAUYPK010004874.1:0-15735 GCA_963574355.1 Loris lydekkerianus
AATTGCCAATTTTTTGGAACAAAACGACAATGAAGACATGAACTATCAGAACCTCTGGGACACTGCAAAGGCAGTTCTAAGAGTGAAATCTATAGCACTGCAAGACTTCCTCAAGAGAACAGAAAGAGAGAAAGTTAACAACTTAATGGGACATCTCAACTAGAAAAGGAAGAATATTCCAATCCCAAACCCAGTAGAAGAAAAGAAATAAGCAAAATTAGAGCAGAATTAAGTGAAATTGAAAACAAAAGAATAATACAACAGATAAATAAATCAAAAAGCAATAATAATACAGATTAATAAATCAAAAAGCTGGTTTTTTGAAAAGGTCAATAAAATAGATAAACCTTTGGCCAACCTAATCAAGATAAAAAGTGTAAAATCTCTAATCTCATCAATCAGAAACGACAAAGACGAAATAACAACAGACTCCTCAGAAATCCAAAAATTCCCTTAATGAATATTACAAGAAACTTTATTCTCAGAGATATGAAAATCTGAAGGAAATTGACCAATTCTTGGAAGCACGTCACCTTCCAAGATTTAGCCAGAATCAAATGGAAATGTTGAACAGGCCCATATCAAGTTAGGAAATAGCATCAACCATACAAAACCTTCCTAAAAAGAAAAGCCCAGGAGCAGATGTTTTCACATCAGTATTCTACCAAACCTTTAAAGAGGAATTAGTACCTATATTACTCAACCTGTTCCAAAAGGTAGAAATAGAAGAAAGAGTACCCAACATGTTCTATGAAGCAAACATCACCCTGATCCCCAAACCAGGAAAAGACCCAGAAAGAAAAGAAAACTATAGACCAATATCACTAATAAATATAGATGCAAAAATATTCCACAAGATCCTAACAAACAGAATCCAGAAACACATCAAACAAATTATACATCATGACCAAATCAGTTTTATTCCAGGGTCTCAAGTCTGGTTCAATATATGTAAATCTATAAATGTAATTTAGCACCTAAACAAATTAAAAAACAAAAACCATATGATTCTCTCAATCGATGAAGAAAAAGCCTTGGATGATATCTAGCATCTCTTCATGATCAGAACACTTAAGAAAATTGATGTAGAAGGGACATGTCTTAATCTGATAGAGGCCATTTACAGCAAACCCACAGGCAACTTCATATTAAATAGAGTTAAATTGGAATCATTTCCACTCAGATCAGGAACCAGGTAAGGCTGCCCATTGTCTCCATTGCTTTTTAACATTGTAATCGAAGTTTTAGCCACTGCAATTAGAAAAGAAAAGGCGATCAAGGGTATCCATATAGGATCAGAAGAGATCAAAGTTTTTCTCTTCACAGATGATATGATTGTATATCTGGAAAACACTAGGGACTCTACTACAAAACTCTTAGAAGTGATCAAGTAATACAGCAGCATCTCCGGTTACAAAATCAACATGCATAAATTGATAGTCTTTGTATGTACCAACAATAGTCAAGTTGAAAAAACAGTTAAGGACTCTATCCCATTCACAGTAGTGCCAAAGAAAATGAAATATTTGAGAATTTATCTAACAAAGGACGTGAAAGATCTCTATAAAGAGAACTATAAACTCTAATAAAAGAAATAGCTGAAAATGTTAACAAATGGAAAAACATACCATGCTCATGGCTGGGAAGAATCAACATCGTTAAAATGTCCATGCTACCCAAAGCAATATGTAATTTCAACGCAATCCCCATTAAAGCTCCACTGTCATACTTTAATGATCTCGAGAAAACAATACTTAGTTTTATATGAAATCAGAAAAAAACTCAAATAGCCAAGACATTACTCAGAAATAAAAACAAAGCAGGAGGAATCACACTACCAGACCTCAGACTATACTACAAATTGATAGTGATCAAAACAGCACAAAAATAGAGAAGTAGATGTCTAGAAAAGAATAGAGAACCAAGAGATGAATCCAGCTACATACTGTTATTTAATTTCTGACAAGCCAATTAAAAACATTCAGTGGGGAAAAGATTCTCTATTTAACAAATGCTGCTGGGTGAACTGGCTGGCAACCTGTAGAAGACTAAAACTGAACCTACACCTTTCACCATTAACTAAGATAGACCCTCACTGGTTTAAAGATTTATACCTAAGACATGAAACTATAAAAATACTAGAGGAGAGTGCAGGGAAAACCCTTGAAGAAATCGGTCTGGGCGAGTATTTTATGAGGAGGACCCCCCAGACATTGAAGCAGCTTCAAAAATACACTACTGGGACTTGATTAAACTAAAAAGCTTCTGCACAGCCAAGAACACAGTAAGTGAAGCAAGCAAACAGCCCTCAGAATGGGAGAAGATATTTGCAGGTATGTCTCTGACAAAGATTTAATAACCAGAATCCACAGAGAACTCAAACGCATTAGCAAGAAAAGAGCAAGGGATTCCATCGCAGGCTGGGCAAGGGATTTGAAGAGAAACTTCTCTGAAGAAGACAGGCGCACAGCCTTCAGACATATGAAAAAATACTCATCATCTTTAATCATCAGAGAAATGCAAATCAAAACTACTTTGAGATATCATCTAACTCCAGTGAGACTAGCCTATATCACAAAATCCCAAGACCAGAGATGTTGCATAGATGCGGAGAAAAGGGAACACTTTTGCACAGCTGGTGGGAATGCAAATTATTACATTCATTCTGGAAATATATATGGAGAACACTTAGAGATCTAAAAATGGAACTGGCATTCAATCCTGTAATTCCTCTACTGTGCATATACCCAGAAGACCAAAAAATCACATCATAACAAAGATATTTGTACCAGAATGTTTATTGCAGCCCTATTCATAATTGCTAAGTCATGGAAAAAGCCCAAGTGCCCATCCATCCATGAATGGATTAATAAATTGTGGTATATGTACACTATGGAATATTATGCAGCCTTAAAGAAAGATAGAGACTTTATCTCTTTTATGTTTACATGGATGGAACTGAAAAATATTCTTCTTAGTAAATTATCTCAATAATGGAAGAAAAAATACCCAATGTACTCACCCCCACTATGAAACTAATTTATGGCTTTCACATGAAAGCTATAACCCAGTTACAACCTAAGAATAAGGTGAAGGGGGAAAGGGAAGGGCAAGAGGGGGGAGATGGGTAGAGGGAGGGGGACAGGTGGGATCACACCTGTGGTGCATCTTACAAGGATATATGTGAAACTTAGTAAATGTAGAATGTAAATGTCTTAGCACAAAAACTAAAAATCACCAGGAAGGCTATGTCAACCAGTGTGATGAAAATGTGTCAAAAGGTTTATGAAGCTACTGTATGATGCCCTATGATTATATCAATGTACACAGCTATGATTTAATAAAAATTAAAAAAAAATAAGATAGTCACATTTTCCATCTCTTAAAAAAAAAAAAGAAAAAGTTTGAGAATTTCTGGAGGAGTTCTCATTTTGGTGAAGAAATCGTTTGCCGATTCTGTAAATCTACTTGCTGTGCGTTATGCAGTTAGGTCAGCTTTTTTCCATTTGTGAACAATTTTCTTTTTCCTTGATGGAGGAGGTTGCTGTGCAGTAAATGAACATGGAACTTCATCATCAGGAGAGTCCACTTCAGGTACATATGAGGGATCATCTGAGCGACACTCAGAATCATGGCCATCTTGAATAAGATAACGCAGATGTGTGCAGCTAAAAACCTGACAGATTATTTATTGTTCCACCTTCTTAATCTCCTGAGTCCTCATCAGAAACGGGTGCTGTTTTATTTTCAGGTGGTTGTATCACTATAACACTTGCTTCTGTGCTGTCATCTGTCTCTAACAAGTCAGTTACTTTATGTAAACTTAGAATCTGAGGCATCTTGAGACTTGTAAAATGATTTCAATTTAAAAAAGGTAAAAAGATATTATTAGGTCTAGTCAGAAGGATCTTGCCTAGCACTCCAAACCTGGACAGTGCAAAATGTCAAACCCATAACTAAAACACAATAAAAACATCAGTATTTTCTTTTTGCAGCACAATAGCATAATTAGAAGAGAAGTTATAGAAAAAAAAAAAGATATAAGATGTAGTACAGTATTTACCTGTCTTTGGATGGTTCTTCAAAAATTTCCCCCAAATTCATGTCACTTTTTGATAACCCTCCTGCAGGCCAGTATCTGCATCAGTGACTACCTTTGTGCATCACGTGAGAACGTGTAGGCTCAGGAGGCAGACATATGGGAAAGATCAGACTTCCATGAGGACCTTGAGCAGTAGGATATAAATAACTCTGTCACTGCATTCCAATAATAGAACACAAGGCATAAAGCAATCCTGGGTCTGAGAAGGGATATGAGTCTTCTTTGCTGTGTGTTTGGGATCCAACCCCATGTGCCTTTGGCCTAAGATGGGGCCCATGGCAACACCAAGGCAGCTGATCTTGGCTCAGAGAGAGCCAAGGGTCCTTATGAAATTCTAAGCTAGACCCTGGAAAATCATGAGGCAAAAAGAGGAGCTGGGAGGCAGGAGGAGAAGGAGAAGCAAAAATTAGGGGTTGAGTAGGAAATTCAAGACAGCCAAAGAGCAGGACCTGCAATTGGACCTCAGAGTGTTCTTTATCTCAGCAGGGTATATATGAGAGTTGGGGAGTGACCAACCAGTCACCAGAGCCAAGATGCAGATGAGGAGAAAGCTCTTTGTAGGTCTGTGTTCGCTTTGGTGCCTTCATATCTTCCCAGTAGCAAGGTGGTTACCATGGACACAGGAGGAGTGGGATCCTGAGAGGAGAGATTAAATGCACCAACCAAACCATTAGGTTCTTCTGTGAATTTAAATACAGCAAGAAAACCAGAGCCTACTACGTTCTGTTGGGACACAGCTATGCTCCTAAATTTCTATAGAGGATCTTACTCAGAGAAAATTGGCATTTCTGTAAACCTTGTTGTGCCAGATAAAGACATTGCAAGGGAAGAGGGAGTGCGCCCTTCACACCTCTCTGTCCCTCTGTGGTTCATGGTGGTAAAGTTGTGAGCACTATTCTCTTCTGGGCTTCAGAGAAGTTGCCAAACACCCAGCAGTCCTGAAAGTGTCACCCTGGGCACCATGTTTCAAGAGAAAGTGGAAAAACTGAAGAAAAGAAAAATCTTTTCCCATTCCCATTCCTTAGGAATGAGAGAAATGAAGAGACCAGGATAAAGAGGGCATGAGGGAGAAATGGGGCAGAAGCCCACTGGAGCCCTCCCCTCTCGCCCAACGGAGCAGCAGAGGAAGGAGAGAGTTTGAGCTTTAAGAATCCTAGACCTTCAATTAACAGCCTATGTTGCTTTGAAAGAACCTTCAGGATCACGATATGGACAGAGTGTGTGCAAACAAGGAGGTTGATTTCAGAGCAGGACTCCACTCATTCGACACACAATTTTACTTACAGAACTCTCATTTTCACCTCAGGTGCTCTTTCAGGAGTTCTACCTTTCCCAGTCTAAATTTGGAAAAATGGAGCAAAACTCTGCTATTTTAAGTTTGCTTTACAAACTTGGATATTTTGAACATAAAAGAGCTTAAGAAACAAATTGAGAAATAAAAAATAACCATTTAATTGCTACTGCTTTATTTGGTAAAATTAAAATACTCAGCAATACATCCTTGTATCCATCACCATTGCAAGTTCTAAACATAACATAAAAAATGCATGAACTTATTTCCAAATTATAATGAGAGGAATTTTATTGACAATTCTTGGTCCTATTGCTTTAGCAGAATGAAGTTTCTCTAAATTTAAATTGAGAAAAGAATCTAATTTACTACTATAATGAATCAGGGAAAGTTTATTTAATTTAGTAGTACTGTCAACAGACCATTTATTGTGTAACAATTTGGAATACAACAATATAATTAATGACTATGTTGAAATGAAGGTAAGAAATATTTTCATGAATTAATCTATTATTAATTTCCTATATCATTTTATACATCATAACCTCTAGATTGTAAATAGAATCTCTTGAACATACAATAAATATTCTGTTTTCTAATTTAAATTTAGTCTAGCTGCTTGCATATTTCTAATTATCAGGTTCATCTTAATGCGATGTATTGCAACAGGACTTATTGCCAATGAAATTGAAACATTATTTAGATTTCAAGAACAAATGAAAATGTTCTTCTTTTAGATATTTATTTCATTTTGGAGTGTTATGGAAGTTTTCTATGGGCATGCTATTATATGAATCTTTAGAGATACCATAGTAAGCATAGAAAGATTCCCCTGTAAGAAACGCAGTTGATTATAGCCTAAGAGTTCAAGAGAATATGGGGTGAAAGGAACAGAAAAGGAACTATTGTTCACATTTTCCTACATACTCTAGTGATCACTTATTTTTGTGGTCATCATCAATGAAAAAAAATAACAATCTTTGAGAGGGTCCACAAGAGCCAGAATTTGTTGGTGGAACACTGGATAAAGCAATGTCGTGAATAATGCTGTAGCTGACATTGTATAAGTGCTATTAGAGAATTGTGGGAGCAAGATTTGTATACTTTCAACAAAACACATTCAAAGAGTCACAGTCATATGAGTAATAGCAATATTGCTACAATTCTTTTGTGGTGGAAAATGTAGAATTAACTAGGAATGGCACCTTTAATAATAAGGAGCATGATGAAATGCTACCTGTATGAGCAGGAAGAGATAGTGCCTTCACAGTGTGACGCGTCCTTATGTGTACTGAGGGTGATACATACTCATGTAGGAATTTTTTCTGTACTCATTTTTCTAAGTTTTCACTAATAAAACTATAACTCTATTATAGTCCTATACATGTTTGTAGTGCACTTTAATCATTAAATTTATGTAGACAGGAATCTTCATGCTTTCTCGGTGGCCTTGAGTGCAGTTGACCAGACCTCTTAATTGATCAAAGTCCATCCATTGTGAAGTCCTTTCTTCTGTCACTCTCTGGTTTTTGCTTTGGTTCCTCTGACCATTACTTCTTTGTTTTCTCTCCATGCCAATCTCCCTACACTTGAGGTTAAGGATGACGTGGGACCCTTTAGGGCTTTCGGGGATTTTCTTAATCTATATTCTTTCCTTAGTGCATCTAATTCACTTCCACTGCTTCAGTTACATTCTATAGTGAACTCTAAAGTTCATACCTTATTTGAAAGTCAAACCTGTAACTCCCAAGTGCTTGTTATAAGCCTCCACCAGTATATCTCACAGGTATTCAGACTCAAAGTGTAAAATGTCTAAAGGTGTACTTCTATGTCAGCAAGCCTGCTCCCCCTCCTGTAGCATGCTCAGTACAGTTGCTCAGGCCACGTCATGGGATCATGATTAACATATGCTCTCTCTCTCTCACTCTTGACATCTAACAACAAGGACTATTTCTAAATTGTATTCCTACTGACCAGCATGTATTCAATCATTTATTAAATATTCATTAAATCATTTATTTAACAAATGTTGATGGATCTCTACCATGTGTCAAGCACAAAATGACTTTCAATTAATATGTTTGAATGCTTAAAGGAAAATGGTAAAACATAAGGGTTAAATATTTTTAACAGTTTTTTTAAATATTACATATCACTCCAAATCTTATGCACTTCCTTCCAAAGCCTATGCTATACACTGTCCCCATCAGCCACACATGTTGAAGTAAATACTGATTTTCCATCTGCACTGGTTCTGTTCAGTATTCAGTCAGTAGTAAATAAATAGGTTTGATGCACAACTTGTCAAAATTTGCAGCCTCTCATCTGGGTAGCATGAGGAGAGTTTATACATCTACATCTTTAGTCTCTCCTAGGAAACCATGGAATTGCAAAGTAGGATATGCCTCTGGTTTAGAGGAAAGCATGTGCCTTATATCATCAGGTGTGTTCAGAGAGAAAATTAGAACTATATTTCTACTTCTCAATCTCTGCCTTTAAATTATGCTTTTGAGTCTTTTTGATCCAGAAAAACAAATCCAGAGCACAATCACCTTCTGGATTTACCCACCCCTTCTGAGTAATTTCCAAATCCCTTGTTTAATCTCATGAGTTCGTACACCATAGACAATGGGGTTCAGAGCTGCAGGAATTACATGGTGTAAAACATTAAGTAAGACAGGGACATCAGGGGAAACCTTTCTCTTGGCCATATGGGTAAAAACAAAAACCAGCAGGATGGTGCTAAAGAAGAGAATGAGAATGAAGTGAGAGCCACAAGTGCTCAGAGCTTTGGCAGCTGCTCCTTTTGCCTTGAGTCTAAGAACAGCTTGGAGAATGAAAATATAGGAGAGGAAGATGAGGATGAGGTCAGAGCCTATAAGAGTCCAGGCCACAATTAACTGGTAGATTTGGTTGAGAGCAATGTTATCACAGGAGAGTTTAGAAACAGAGAGATTGGCACAGATACAATTCTCAATTATATTTTTTCCACAGTAGTGGAGATGGGCAGAGAGGATGGGGATAGGTGCAGTGAAAAACGTATTCCGGGCCAAGATGAAAACAATAGCCTTTGCCACAAATTCGTTTGTAACAATGGATGAGTAATGTAGAGGCTTGCAGATGGCCACATAGCGATCATAGGCCATAGCCAGGAAGGTGCATGATTCCATGGGCAAGAAGTTGTTCATAATGAACATCTGGAGGAAGCAGGCCCAGAAGCTGATGGACCTGAGGTTGAGCCAAAAGATGGCCAGGACTTTGGGGATGACGGTGAGGCAGAGCACGATATCCAGCAGGGAGAGGAAGCTGAGCAGGTAGTACATGGGCTGGTGCAGAGCAACCTCCAGCCAGATGGTGATCAGGAGGGTGGCATTGGCTCCCATGGCCAGGAGGAAGAGGAGGCTGAGGGGCAGGGACAGCCAGTGTTGCCAACTGGGGGAACTGACAAAACAGTTCAGGAGGAATTCAGAGACTTCAGTAGGCAGGGAGCTGTTGCTGGAAGGCAGCATTGGCAGCATTCAGTGAAGTGTAGATGTCTCTAAATAGCTGAAGAAGAGAGAAAGAGTTAATTCTACCCTAGTCTCTGATGACTATGTACTTAGACTCTAAGGTCCATTGGTATAGGGACACAATTCAACTTATTTGTCCCACATCCCTGTGCCTAACACATTTTTGACACATAAGCAATAGCAATATATATATATATATATATATATATATATATAATCATGTTTCATCAACTTTATTCTTTTTTGTGTGTGTGGATTCATCTGTTTAATATAGCAGGTTGATAAATCATTTTATGAGAAAGGCAGCTTTGCTCATATTTCCCATGATTTCATAAATGACCATTATTTGGGAAGCTGCTTGGTCAACCTGCATAGTTAGTTTTACTCTCAATAAAATTATAGTTCTAATGTTTGCATATATTATATATAAATGTTAATATATAATATTTTGTCAATACTAAGCACCATAAAATATAAACACAATTGCTGTCATAAACCTGGATATACCTTCAAGGATTCAAAGTGGCTTTGTTTTAGTTACCCTGTGTGCATGTAGTGCAGAAAAAGGTCTTCATGTTAGCACTATGTACATAAGAGGAGATCAAAATTATGAGAGGCAGATAAAATTTGAATTACTCAAACATTCATTAAACTATGTTTCATAGTAACATCAGGTTTATCTTCCTTTCACTAACCACGTTCCCTGTTAAGCACATCATAGCAACAGCATAGTGAAATGAATGATGAAATAAAAGAATTTTGATACACTAGAAAACAGTGCTCAGTGATACATTTACATTCTATTTATATGATTAAACATTTGATCATATAGTACCTTCCCACAGGATTACTGGTTAATTTGGGGGTGGGGTTTATACTGTTAGAGGTATTATTAACATGATAACTACTTCCCTTATATGCAAACATTAGAGCTATAATTTTATTGAGAGTAAAACTAATTATGCTAATTCACTGAGCAGCTTCTCAAATAATGCTCATTTGTGAAATCATGGGAAATATGAACAAAGCTGCCTTTAACATAAAATGGTTTATCAAGCTGCTGTCACCACATAAAACTTAATCAGTCAACACACCAACATGTCAATCAGATAATTCGTAATATGAACAAATAGGTAAAAAGAAAAAATATATATTTACATGAATAAATAGGGGAACTAGATGCATTTTAGCAAGGAATGTCAGGTGGTCATTCTGTATGAAACTTGTATCTCAGTTTTCATTTCCACAGTTGTGTGCTCAGAGTCTGATCCAATGAGCTTCCAGACCATCCTGCTGTGGGGGGGGCGGGGGAGCTGGCCAAAACCTGTCGTGGGGTTTGCACTACTGATACTCATGCCAGCCATTTGCTGATTCATCTTTGAGAGGCTCCACTGGGGCTGTTGTGCTTGTGGCAGGCCAAACTTACTCTGGGGTATGCCCATTTGTCCCACCATTCTTCCTTGTGGGCCAGAAACCTTCTGAAGAAGTGGCATCACACCAGTCTGTGCATTTCCCATAAACCCATTGGGCATGGGCATGCCTACCATCATGCTTGTACTCTGTCCCATCACATTTCCTATAAGGCCAGGAGCTGCAGGCACAGGTATACCCATTGATGGGAAACCTTGAAATGCAGTCGGTGCTTGTGAGGTAAATGATATATTTGTGGGTCCCATAAACACACCAGGAGTGCTTTGCTGTTGAATGGTTCCTGTACCATACAGAGATAAGACGGAGTCTTTGGAGAGTTGTTTCTTTGCCACTTCATCCGATTTTGTAGTTTGCTCCATGAATAGATCTAGTCCCCAGATGTTACTGTAGAAAGCGTAGCAGCTGCTGTTACAGAGAACGTCCCCTGAGCTGGAGGCATGACAGTTGCAGGTAAGGGATTAGAAATCATTGGTCCAAAGAATGTCCAGATCATCATTCAGGGCTGGCACTGTTGTGTTTCCACTGGTTGCTAGTGCCTCAGAAGGGCCATCTAGTCCTCAACCATGGGCTGTGCAGCTTTTTTAGTGCTGGTACTGTATTTTAGGCTCCAGTTGCTGATCTTCCTTCTTCTGTAGCTTTTCAGTTGTAAGTGGTTTTGCAGGCTTTTCTGAATCCTTTTCTCTCTTTTTCTCCTCATTCCCCCTCCCCCTTTCTTTATTTGTAATAGCTATAGCATTTTTATCATAGTATTTCTTCTTTTCATATTTATCTCTGATGAAAAATTCCACTGCTTGATCTGTCTGTGGTCTTCCAAAGTTCTCTGGAAGATTGGCTTCTTAGAGTAGTCCTGCCTTCCTATTTCCCATATCTTGCATGCACTGTTATCTGTTCTGGTGTCCATTGGTCCAGGTTGACTGATTTCACCCTGGATATGTGAACCCCAAGATTTCTATAAATTCCAGCACATCTGATGCAAATAAACACACCAATATTCCAGGAAGCCCATCGGGGACTGAAAACGATCACCATACTCTTCCTGGATGCAGAGGCAGGAGCCCGGTACAAGAGCTGTCAGGTAGACAGGCAGGTAGGGCTCCGTCTGGGAGACCAAGCATTGGAGCCACGAGAGGGAGGACATCATCACACAGCAGGATGGAAGAGGGGACGGAGACCTTAGGTGACCCCACCTACAGAGGTAGCGGTGAACTGAGCTAGGAGGCAACTCTATAACCCTAACCACTGCTTTGGCGGGGGCCCAGTTCCGCGCTCCCAGCCCTGCTCCTTCCCCAGCCCCGGTACGCGGGTACCCGCTCAGCTCAGGGGCTGCAGGAACAGGAGTCTGGGACCACAGACCGGGCCGCAGGCTGGACCTCGCCGGCGTCTCTGTCGGAGGGTCGATGGGAGCCCCGCGCCTGTCCTCTGTGACACCCGCCCTCCCGGCAGCGTCTGGGCTGGTCACCGGTCACGGAGGGGAGGACTGGGGGGCGGCGACCAGGGGCGGCAGTGGCGACCAACTTTGTTCTTTCCATTGTATTTCATCTGCTATTTTCTCTTGGATAAATTTACCTTTTCAATTTGTTTTGCTTGATTAATATTTAATCACAAATTATTTAAACATCAAATGTTATTTAAATGACACATTTAAATAATCTATATCTCTGTCTTATCTGTACTAATGTCCCTTCCCTATGTGTACTTATGTCCATACCCCCACCCACAGTTGCACCAATATTTATACTTATACCTATACCTATATCTACACTTGAATACTTGAGTACATTCATGAACAGGCAAACATTAAATAATTCTCAGGCAAGGAATTTAATGATGAGCAATTAGAGACTACCCCATCTCTAAAAATAGCTGGAAATTGTCCTGGGTGCCCGTAGTCCTAGTTACTTGAGAGGCTGAGGCAAGAGAATTGCTTGAGCCCAAGAATTTGATGTTGCTGTGAGCTATAATGCCATAGCTCTTGACTGAGGGCAAAAAGTGAGACTCTGTCTAAAAAAAAAAGAAAAAGAAAAAAAGTAAGAAAAGAAAAAGAAAAAGGAAAAGAAAAGAAAAGAAAAAAGAAAAAAGAAATACATTCTGAATGCTCAACACTATCAAATTTTAACAGAGGAAAAATTGAGAATGTCCAGAAGCATGATAAACTATATACAAAGAACAAAGCTCCTGATCAAAGTAAATAAAAATCACATCTATATCTCTATCTATATTTCTGTCTTATTTGTACTAATACCCCTTCCCTATGCGTACCTATGTCCATACCCCTACCCACAGCTATACCAATATTTATACTTGTACCTACCTATATCTAAACTTGAATGCTTGAGTACATTCATGAACAGGCAAACATAAAATAATTCTCAGGCATGGAATTTAATGAAGTCCAGATATTGATTAAAATCAAATATTGAGTTTGAAATCAAGGGCATTTGAGGAATAAATGAATTTAAGCATATTGTACAATGTATGGCTTGAACTTATTTCTACTATTTAACTAAACATTTTGATCCTTTGATCAATACCTTCCATCCCCTCATCCCAAACACCTATGTCAGGTCCTGGAAAACCACCATTCTATTCTCTACTTTTAGTGCACATGTTAATTAACTAAATTTAATCTTTTCCAAATATGTGTATACTTTATTATGGTAAGTTGTACATGATAAACATACAATTTTACCTTTCAATTAAAAAATCAGGGCTCTAGCATATGGGTAACCTATTAAGTCCCCCACACATAGAACCACGTAATCCTACATAGGTCTCTCTATAGCACCACACCTGGAGTGAAGGCGTACACTAAAAATAAACCTACTATTTCACTTCTACCCTCATGTCAACCTATATCATTAAAATAATAATTACCTTCAAGGTTGTTATACTACATAGTGGAGGATGTATTCTTGTACATACTGAACCATAGGCTGGTCCTCATGTGTCTTTGTAGCCTGAGTTCCACGAATTGCTTGAGAGGAATTTCTTCTTATCCTGGATTATCCATGACACTAGAAAATAACAGAAGCAAATCTGAATTCTTTTATGAGGAACCAGCTTTTATCTTAGGCATCAAAGAATTTCAATATATAACATTACAGAGAAATCATTCTATTCTCATTAAAAAATAATTAATTGAAAAAAATTATGAATAAAAGCCACAAAAATTACAGATAGCAGAATCCAACCTAAACAAATAAATCGGTGTTATTTCATGAGGAATATTAAACAAATTGCCTTACTGGATTTGAAGACGTGAAAGATAAGCTTGAAAACATTAGCAAAGAATAAGCATATTTAAAAGAAGATTGTCATATGTTCTAGAAATGAAAAAACACAATAATTAACTTTAAAATGTTATGAGATAGTTATAATAGTAGTTTTGTCACAACTGATAAAAAGTAAACTAGAAAATGGAACTGAAGAATTTTTAGAATTAAACAAGATTCAATGAATACATAGAAAAATCAAAAGTATGAATTAGGACATGGAATTCTGATTTGATGTAATTGATTAAACATCTGTTTTAAGTTTTACTGAGATTCAGAAGATAAAGCCTATAAATCAATGTCTTTCTCAGGGTGCTGGAGAAAGAAACAAAGTAACTATCAAAAGTAACAAAGCATTTTTGAAAAAAGACAAGATGTATTTGAAAAAAATTATTATGAATTGTAGTAACTCAAAGGATTAATTTAACAACACATGAGAGACAGCTACAGAGAGACAGTAAATTGTCAGACAGAAGATCAGAAGAATCAGCCAAGCATGAAGATGGAGGATAAAATCAGATGAAAAATACTGAAACATGCATAAGAAACAGGGGATAGAGTAAGAATGCCTAACACAAATCTAAGAAAGAGCTCCAGATTGAAGTAGAGAGAGAACAAGTCAGGGCCTTTGACCTTTTCAGAAGAGATTAGGTACATCAGTAATCAGATTTCAGAATTCCAATAAATATCATGTGGGATACATTAAAAAAAAAGTATATCTAAATATATCCAAATTCTTCTAAATGCACACTGAGATGTCATATCATGGCCTAACTTCAGACACCAGAGACAAAGGGTCTGTTTTAATGATCACACAACTAATCAGAAAGAGTGTGCTCCAAACCACTGGAATGAGAATTCCAGGTTAACAGTAATACCTGAACTACAGACTTCTTGGACTCCTTTTTGAAAAGTAACTTTGCTCTCAAAGCACATGTTTCCCTTTCTAAGCCCCTGTATTAACATCATCCTTTGTTTTCCCCACTGGTAGCTTTCTTTGTCCAGGCTAATAAGATTTCTCTGCCTATTTTACAGTTTTGAGGAGTCTGCAGACAGAATTCTGAGGGCAACACTAGAGATCTCTACGGGGCTGTTGCACAGGGATCCTTCCCCGTGACTTGAGATCGATTGGTGTCCGGGGGTGCCATACCTGTGTAGAAACTTTTCTCCATAATATTTTTGTGGTATCAAATTAGAGTGTATAGGATTTTCATTAATCTTGAAAAGTTACTGTTTCACATCAACAATGTCATCAACAAAGTAGGGCCTGGAAATGAGAGAGGGGTAAGGAGTGATAAATAACCATGGAGGGAAGAGAGAAAGTCCTTGAATAGAAAACAGCGCTACAAGTTTGCCTCCTCTGGGGTCTTACTGGTCTGTTGGAAGCTGTGGACAGTGAGGGTAAATCTAGGCTAACTACCTGAGAATTGACTGAGAAAGAGTAGCGTGATGGGAAAAACAGAGGCATACTTGTATGTATCCAGAAAGTAAATGATGCGGAGAAGAGGCAAAAAGAGAAAACTAAAACTAGAATAAAAGAGACTGAACTGAGAGTAGAGAAGACAGAGGAAGCAAAGAGGAGTGAACAGAAAAAGGAGTGGGTACTTTTTAAAAAATAAAAAAGGAAGTAAAAGGCAATCTAACAAAGATTTCTAGTTGATAATGATTAAGAGAAGGTGTTTAGGGGGACCTTTTTTCCCTTCTGAATTCTCATCCTCCTTCACGCTGCTCAAGATACTTCCCACATGATACACTACTTAGGACATCCGAATTGTCTCCTCCAAATCCCTTCCTGGGGAGCACGAAAGTCTAGTCTTAGACTTGGCACTGGGTCCTATTATCATTTCCCTACTCAAATGGTTTCTTCCATTTCCCTTTAATTCTCAATCTTCATACCTCACTCCTATAAATTTTTCAGTTGCAAGTCCAGATCTAGTCTCACTGCAATTCCTACTCTAGCCACTCTAGCCAGGTGTCTAATATCAGAGCCATGGCTTCAGCTTGGGGCCTTCATTTCCCAATGAGGACAAACTCACTGGATGGAGATGGAGATCTCTACCAGGAAGGGATATTCCTAGTGTCTGTGTCTAAATCTTCTCTATCTGGGATCTCAGGAAGGAGACTTCATGT